>JAJOOS010020201.1:0-39792 GCA_029582725.1 Solanum chiquidenum | reverse complement strand
CCCCCCCCCCCCCCCCCCCCCCCCCCCCCCCCCCCCCCCCGCCCCACATATGCAAGTCATTTGTCAATACAAGATAAATTAACAAAATGGTCAAGGCAAAAGGAAAATAAGACATGTTTTCTGTGGATTTTTCCATTTAAAATAAGCGGGCAAAAGGAAGCTGAAAGATTCATTGTTCAGCTGGTAAGAAAACAAATCTTAAAACAAGAGACTTTCAGAAAACGTTAAACAAGGAGAAGATTAGCAACGGTAAACCTAGAGAAAATAGATCCCTAAATTTCAATTAAAAAATGAACATAAATTACCAGGCACATAGGGTAAAGGAGCAGCCTGATTCCAGGCCCAAGTTTGAGTCTCACTACCATTGCTGTTGAACTGCAGATCCAACCAAGGATTGCCAGGCAACTGATGGGTCTGACTTATATAGTTTCCTTGAAATAAATGATTGTGGTTATGTCGTGCGAAATTTGCTGGACCACTAGCACCAGATCTGTTACTCATACTTCTCAGTGCTCCATCTTCAATGTATGATGATGAATTGCCTCCATAATCTGGTGGTGTAAATGATGCAGCATTCATTGGAACATCAGATTCATGTGCCCTTGCAATCATTGGAGCAACAGAAGAACTGGAACCTGCCAAAGCATGATGATATTGAAGATTTGCAGGAATTCCTTCAGCATTCTTTCTCTTAAATGTGCCTCTGACATCGTCCATGTAATGATTGTTCCTTCCGTAATCTGAATTCATTCCAAGGATGTTGTGAGAGCTTGTATGAAGCCGATCATGTGGCCCATGATTTACTGGAATAGGGAAATCTCCAGAAGCGGATGGAACAGCCATGTAAGGATTGTAATGATTTGATGAAGCAGAAATAGCTAGGTCAGGATTGCTGGCAGGATGCTGATGTTGAATCCCATTGAACTGTGTCAAGCCATATGTTAAGGTACCCTCTTGATGGTCTGATACATGGTGCAAATATATATTACCAGCATTTACGGGAGCTGGTACTACTGCATGGACAGTAGGCTGTGGTAAAGTCGCTATGCTCCCATAAAACATGCAAGGTGCTGAATGAAAAAACTCTTGACCTTGCTGATCTGCTTCCATATCAATTATGCGATTACCGTGTGACATGCTCCTTTAGCCTATCTTCGTAGTTACAATGTTGTGGGGTGATGCCTGCTTGGAGGAGAACAAACTATAATACATACTGCATCCTAATAACATCATTGACTAAGAAATTGCATAAACTTGATAGATGGCCAGCTGATAATCATTTTGTTTGTAAATGGACATCCAGATCAATGGATGCTTATTTCAATATCTTTCTCCATGTTCATCCCAATAAGTGAAGTTCAATATTGAACCTAGAACTTAGTAGTTCTTATTCAAGATCTATAGGAATTACATCTTTGATTCAGAAAAATTGAGCTCGGGTAACACATATCATCACCTCAATAAAAACACTAATGAAAAATAAAACCACAAAACTCATGAATGTTTTTCCTATAGTAGTTACGTGTGGTAAATATGATGAACCAGATAAATATGGTGTGGGGAGACTTAGCGAGCTCTTTTTCTGCATTCAGAATCACCTTAACCGATCATTGGCGAATTCACTAGTCATGAAAGGTATATCTCAAGATGCCAAACCAAATTATTAAGTGTTCACCTAAACTTCACGTATCCCACAAATCAAGTAGGATGTCAGTTCTGTCAGAGCGCTTAAACGCCATATCACTGAAGATAGAGAGATTCACATTCTTGTGGTAGATATTCAGGCAGGGCAGTGAGACAGACAGACCCGGATGGAAATTGTTTAAGTCGGGAACACACCAAATAAAATCTTGATTTTAGTTGTGTGTTTTTTTAAAACAACACCAACCTTCATTAGGACTTCGAGATTAAATTATGTCATGTTTGGTTACCAGAGGAGTGGGCAAGACAAATTACACAGTTTTCAATCAAATGTTTGTTGCTCATGAAAACACACTACCCAGAAATTACATGACAGCAACAACAACAATAATAAACAAACTGGGGAGGGTAGAGTGTACTCAAACCTTACCCTACCTAAGAGATAGAGAGGTTGTTTCCGATAGATCCTCGTCTCAAGAAAAACAATCCAATGCAGTCCAACGAAAGAAGTAACGAAAGTACAAGAAACAACATATGGAAACAGAACAAAAACTACAACAAAACAAAACGATAATTGAGATACAAGAAATCAACAAACAGTAACAGAAATGGAAGAACAAGAAACTGCAGGAGCAATACTACGACTATTAAATATGAACGGACAACAAGACAGCGCAGTGCTACCTACCAACCTTCTATCATAATCCATGTCCTCCACACTCTCCTATCATGTCCTCCGCAAGCTGAAACTACGTCATGTCCTATCTAATCACCTCTCTCAAACCAACTTAGTGACAGGATGCATACACACACACATATAAATCAAAACACTCCAATTGAGTTGATTATTGCCCAAACACCATAAAAGGAAAACAAAATTATACAGGCATACACCCAAGCAAGACACATAAAAAACCATAATCTTCCAGTATTGTTAAGGTCAACGTAACATATATAACTGATACACAATCTTATGCAATTCATGAATGAGAAAAGGAAAACATACAGCAAAATCGAAGCCTCACCTTTTTATCATCCAATTATCAACTTCTTCCTAGATTGTCGCCTTTAAACATAAAAGGCACAAAAATGCTCAGTGGAAAACACCTACACAAATCACAAAAACAAAAAAAAAAACAATCTTTAGACAAAAAAACAAAACCCAGATACCAAAATGGCGATCAATAATCATCAAACTAAAAATCAACAAGAAAACCCACAAATTATTGCTTCCTGCCATAGCCTATGCATGCTTAAAACAAGAATAACAAGAAATAGCTACACATTACCAAATTCACAAAATTAAACATTATATTTGAAACTTTGATGAAAAGGGTCCGATTATAAAATGAAAAACTAACCAACTAGAGGTTGATCAGACGATCGATAGATCAAAGAAGGAAAAAGAAAAGGGATAATTGAAGAGAGGTTTCAATGGAAAAGTGGAAATTTTACGGTTAACTGCTAATTGGCTGTTTGATTCTCCTATTAATTGGCCACGTTATTTTTCTTGTAATTTCTGCTGTCATCCCTAACAAGATAAGGCACTTCAGGGTATTTAAGTAATTGCATCTCAATATACAATTCATTACTTTTTCATTATTTTATTCGGTGTTCGATATTTTATCTGAATGAACTAAATTTGTATTTACGTTAAAAATTCTTCACATGGGTGGCTTGATGACATTTGCCTTTTAAGTCCTTAAAAGTTTTTATAATTTCATATTATTTTTGATAATATTAAAGATTTTTAAAAATATATATATTTTAGAACTTTTAACTAAACAATACAAATATTCTACTAATGAGAATAATGTTTTTACAATAATATGCAAGATACTATATTGAAAATACATAGTTAATATGTTATTAATCTAAATAACTCCGCACTATTATAAATAATAATATTACGCGAAATATTAACACTAAACTAAAAACAACAATTATGAAAAAAGAAAAAGAAGCAATATTATTTTTTTACGTAGGCATATATACTTAAAGTTTCAGAATAAAAATTGATTTTAGATGATTAATTTTATTGAAATATCTTTAATTAAAACTTTTTAACAAACGTAATATTGTATTTTATAACGCTAATTCAAATTTAAAGTTCCTAATAAAAAAATGTTGATGCTATAATAATAAATTTGGTATTATAGGGAAAAGCCTATTCCTACTCACATAAGAAAACAACATCGTAGTCAATTTAAAGTCATATGAGACTAATAATTAAGCATGTTCTAATTTGGGCCTATTTTTTTTTTGGAAATAAAATTCAATGATAGATTAGGGAAAAAGATAGTCCTCTAAGTGTCGATCTAACAAATTTTGGTCATTTAATTTTGTTAAAAGATATAACATTCCATGAAATATTTATATAAATTTGGTAGGCGTTTGGATATCCGATTTTTTCTCATGATTTAAAATCTTTGAGATGAAATCAACATTTGAATATGCCATTTTTGAAATCTTAAACTCTCTAAAAAGCTTAATTTGGAATTTCATATCATGATTTCACATTTTTCAAATACAAAAATTGATTCACAAGTTTAAATTTTGTAATTTACTATTTTATATATACACTATTGTTTTTGACATAAACTAAATGAGTGATGAAATATTCACATAATATGAATATGATGATATAATACTAATGGTATTGACCAACAAAGAACTCAATTAAATATAATACTCTATTACTCATATTCAATTTTATTTTTTTATTGAACTAAAGTTTAATCAATTAATGTTGTATTTTTTAATATAACTTTGTGATAACGTATTATATATAACAGATTAAAAAGAAAAAGTAAGACAAATCGATTAAAACAGAAAAAGTATTGAATTTATAAAAATAAATATACACTTTGCTATGTGAGTTAAACAACTTCCCAAAAAAATCTTGTCCACTTTAACGTTATAATTAATTAATGGAAAAATATAATCATTTACTTTTTAATTTTTTTATTTGATAGTGATATTAGAATTTGATTAGATTTGAATCTTGGTTAAATATTTTAAATGAAAACTATTATATATTCAAATTCAAAATCTAATTAATAATAAAGTAATACCTATCATTCCATCACATTTAGTAGTTCTCGATTATATTACTTTGTATTATCTAGTATTGTGCATCATCTTCATTATATTCAAACATTTTGATTTTTCCGATTTTAACTTAAAAAATCTACATTTTGTTAATTATTTGATTATCATGTTTTTAATACATACTACTTTCTTTATCATTTAAGTAAACAAATTAAATATGATGAAATTATAGAAATTAACAGTAATTTCTTAAAAATTGTGTCAGGATAAAATATCATTCATTCTAAAAGTATTAGGATTAATTCTCAAGAAAGAAAATATCGCAGTATACTTGGTTTTCTAATTCCTTAAGAGGTTCGACTCAATGTTTTATTTCTATCCTAGTTGATCTTAATTCACATTAGAAGTGAAGATGCATATGTTATTTTGTGATGTTTTTATTTTATAAATACTTAGTTCTTGGATTCAAATTTCAATGAAAATAAAATATACATGATAATTTCTTTCTCCATATATTCATTTTTGGTTATTAAAGTTATTCAATATTTGTACTAATGAAGATAGTAAATATTCAATAAATTAATTAAATGTGTGCAAATTGACCTAGGCATCCTCTAAGATGCAATAAATAAATGTCAATTTTACCGCAGATCCTTTGAATATAATAAATTTAACATTCTAAATTTTTTATTATTAATTATAAAGATAAATTAAAAATTAAATATAAAATTAGTCTTAATTTTTTAAATTGAATAAATAAAACAATATGTATTTTTAATATAATAAATGAATAAAAGTAGACTGAGTGAATAACAAATATTCTATAGAATCATTTTTAATTATGCTCACACTAATATATTGTCTTGTTTTTTAATTTCTAATTATTATTTTTTGAGAAGATACCTTTTCTTTTCTGATGGTTCAAAATAAGAATATTCGCAAAAATCACATGAGCCATTAGCGAGTAGCGCAAGACATCGGCCCTACTTTTGTGCGTCAGAAACCAATATGCACACACTTCATCTGTCTTCATCTCAACTAAATTTTTATCGATACGAGATACGAGTTATGATAAGGTGATTGTAATTTTAAAAATATTTTTAATTAAATATTTTAGGTTTGACTTAAGAGTAACGGCAGGCAGAGGTGATCGAATTCATTTGAATCCTCTTCGACAGAAAATTATATATTTTATACATGATTTAAATTATTTTTATTTATATATGATAAATGTTGAATCTTCTTTGACCTTTTTGTGAGCAATTCTTCATATTTTGATTAATTTTCTTGATGAAAATTTTGATCCTGCTACTGTTTCAAGTTACGTGGGATAAATTTCATGAAGAACATTGCCTTCCAAAATATGTCTTGAAATATGCATGAATTTAATTAATCAAGCTTTAATATAAATAGTGAATGCAAAAAAAAAACAAAAAAAATTCAGAATAAGTTTGGCACTACCTGTTATATCATGTTATAACCAATAATAATTTTAACGAGTTTCAATACATATTTTTTTTGTCCTTTCAGCGAGTTCAAAATTTCACGTAGTAATAAAGTTTTCTTGTTGATCAACTTTTTTGTCAATAAGGTTTATATATGTATTACTATATTTTATGGAAATAAAGATATCTTAAAATCCAACAATATTTTAATTTATTGGTTAAATTGTAATTTCTTGTTGATCAACTTTTCTTCAATTAGATTTATGTAAGTATGTATGCATTAGATATATTTTATGAAAATAAAGATATCTTAAACTCAATGATATTTTAATTTATTAGTTAAATTGTCATCAATATAAAATCAAATTGAAAATTCATTAAATTTACACTTAATAATCATAGCGTCAAACAAGTCAATTGTGGAGTATTAATATTTAATTGATTGATTAGTATATTTCTCCTATATTTTCTTTAATTTAACTATAATCCATCACATACTAGACTGTTGATTTTAGTCTATAGTTTTGATATATGGGCTTCTTACTGATGGGCCTATTTCACTTTATGGGTAATGACCTTTATTCCCTATGGCCATTCGGTATGCGGAATGGGATAGACAACAATATACATGAGATTATTATTGAACAACTTTCACATATAGCAAATATAAAAAACATATTTATATGTTATAGTTATAATTTGCATAATTGTGCTCCATAACAAATTTTATGTTTGCTATGGAGCTTTTGATTTGTATAATTCGCTAGATACATTCAATTTTATACAAATTGTTCAGTTTTGTATAAATTCATTTATACATTGTAATTTGGATAATAAAATCTGTATTTGTATAATTATAAGTGTATAAGACGAAAATATATGTATTTGTATTTGTATATACACTTTTCTCTCGCTTTATACAAACACAAACACATTTTATACTGAAATGTATAAAATGGCTAATTGTATACCGAATCATATGACAAAAAAATGGGATGTTTGCTGCGAATTACAAATAAAATAAACTATGACTATAACATTTAATTTGAATTAATAGTTTGCTATTTCATACAATTTTTTCATTATTATTTTATCGCATCTTCTCTATGGGATTACTATCCCACTATTTTCGTACAATTGGTGGGATAAAATAATGTTGGGAGTAATTAATACCGTAACCAAACATGGAATAATGTTAATCCCAAATTCTATTCGACTTTTGAGATTATTATTCTGATCTTAGGTACTAAACGACCAATAATTATGTTTACCGTACTACTGAATACCGAATGATGCTAATTTCCCGCATGAACTACCAAAACCGATTATATTTATGATATTTTACTCTCAAATATCAAATCACCGAATTTCTCAGCTCGACTAGGTAATTTAATTTTTGGTGATTTATGCGACGTCCCTAATCTCACCTATCTTGCTCACATACTACCCTATTTTCACTTTGACCGGTAGTACGATGCTCATAATTCTACTATACATTTTAATCTCTTCGTTTCAATTTACGTAACACAATTTTTTCCAGAAAGAATGACAACCTTCAAAATTTGGGAAGGATTAACATTTATAACCGCATGTATGTTATTGCATGTTCAAGGTCACAAGTTTCAAAAATCTTATAGTTACACAAAATGTTATGACATGTTTTATACCATAAGTTTAAAAAATGTTCATCTCTTTCTAAACTCCGTGCTAACTCAAACTATGTCACGTGAGTGCTAACTCATTGGAAATGAGTAGAGTGAATGAAATAGAGGCACATAACAGAGTTACTAAGTTCAAAACCAATTATATGTACACAATAGAAATATGCTCAAAATTCTAGTATAGCATAAAATTTCACATCACATCCCTTGGGAAGCGGTGCGGCTCTTCCCAGGACTCTGCTAACGTGGCATCCTGCTAACGCGGGATGCCGGCCTGTCACTTTACTTAGCTTGCTCACTAAACTGTATTTCACTTAGTAAAATATTCATAATTCTAAAATCTTACACTTCAATTATCTTGATCATATACACCACAAAAACTAGAGCTATTGCACTGAATCTTGAAGTGCAAAGAACTTTTTTTTATAACACAAGATTGTACATTGGCTAACAACTAGAACTATATAGCATATAGTTTCTTATACTAATCTTCAGGGATCTCTGATTCTGACACGATTGATACGGACAATGACAACGTCTTTGCTACTTCGAGCTAATTTCCTCTGACTTCTCAAATTGGAAGACTCAATCCGATGCATAACTACCCAGTAACACAGTGTACCTAGTGTCGCGACCATGATAAAAGTTACTGCATTTGCCATCCATCTTTCCTCTTCACCTATAACGATATATGACAGTGCAAGAAACGCTATGGAGACAAATACACAAGCCAACCACATTAGCTTGTTGATAATCGCCATCATTTGCTTTTTGGATTGTCTTTCAGCAACCACGATTGATGCATGTTTGAACGACTACGATAACTAATGATATGAAGAGTGCAAGAGAGTCGAATATGAAGAAAATGACAAAAGGAGGTTGAGGAGCAATCCTTCCTTCTCCTATTGAGTATCCTGAAGGAACCTCCTTAGGATTATCGGTATTATCCGCCGAAAGAATACATGCAATTATTCTATTTTAACTGATAAAATGAGATTAAGAAAAAAAATTATTTCCTACATTTTTATTTGGTAAAGTATAGGGTCCATTAATAATATTTTAATTAGAAAGAAAATGTGTTTTTAAAAGAAAAGAAATTATATATTTATTTGGAAAAGGGTATTTTTGACCCATTTAGTAACTATATGAACATTATGAATCAAAGTATTGACGACAATAACATGTTTGAGCCACTATAAGAAAAAAACAGTTTTTTCCATTTCACATACTATTTTTTTTTTGTTAGAAAAAGCTTATAATAATTTTATTATTATTAAAAAGAATTGAGCCCTTTCAAATTTTTGTGATGTCTCATTTTTAAAGGGCATTGAGCCGCCGGAGGAAGACAAAAATGGCGGATCAATTGAAAAACCCTAAGAAACAGTTTCAGCTAAACCCCAACTGGGCTCAGCTCCGTGAAGTATTCACTCTGTCTCTAACTAATTTTATTTTGTAATTTATCTCCGATTATGCACTCAATTTCTTTGCTCTGCAGCAACTCAGCAGCAATGACTTCCAAAAACAACGGTCAAATCCTTCAGAAACAGAAAATCCTAATTCAATATTAGGTATAACGCATTTTTTTAGTTTTTAGTTTTTTTGGTTCTTAGTGTGTGAGGTTTTTTTGGTTGCTATCGTAGGAAAGCGCAAAAGCAGGTCCAGTGATGACTCCGGTGATGCTCCGCCTAATCCTCTTATTCCAACTTCATCAGATTCAAGGTGAGTTTCAAAAAGGTCTTTTTTTTGGGCGGCGGCTGTACATGATTCATTATTTGCTTAGATACACCTTTTATAAAAGATTATAAAAAACTTGTTTAACTAGGATTTTTATCTACAACAGCTTAGTATGTGTACTCTAAATCAAGTTACAATAGATAGTAACTGAAATTGAAGGAACAAGAACCTACAACAGCAATGCTACAATTACTAGTACGGAAGGATAAGTGAAACCTATGATGCTCGGATCTTTAAAAATGTTAACGTGTGTGTGTTGGATTTTCCAAAGTAGTGTATTTTTGGAGAATTCAACACGGGTGCAGCATCAAAAGTGAAGAGTCTCCCTAACTTCGAGTGAGACTCTACTCAACCACCTACCCAACTTTCTATTCTAATCTGCTTCCTCCATAATCTTCTATATTCTATATGAGGTTATGCCCTCGGTAAGCTAAAACTGCACCATGTCCTATTTAATCACCTTTTCCTCAATACTTTATTGGCCTACCACCTACCTCTACCTCTCCTGAAACCATCCATAAAGCCAACCCCTCACACCTTCGCATTGAGACATCCGTGCATCTTCTCTTCATATGTCCGAACCATCTTAGACTTGCCTCCTATATCTTGTCCTCCTCCACCAAGGCCGCTCCCACCTTGTTCTGGATATCTTCATTTCTAATCTTATCTCTCCTTGTATGCCTGCATATCCATTTTTGCAATTTCCATCTTCTGAACGTGCGGGTTCTTGACTGACCTACACTTTGCTCCTTACAACACAGTCTAACCACCACTTTGTAGAACTTGCCTTTAATTTCTTGGTGGCATATTTTTGTCACACAAGACTCCGGAAAAGTTTATTTTCAAAAAGTCGTGAAATGATAATTAAACCTAAATTTCTATGTTATTTTAACATTTGCAGGAAATTAGAAAGATTTTATTTTTAACTGGTCACACATTAAAATACAATCAAAATCTCACTTTTCTATTCTTATTTAAGCCTCCTCGAGTTCAAGTGTGATTGAGTATTTTTTTTTATTATTAATTGAGTAATTATTTTTTTACTGTTCAGCAATTTAATCGTTAGCTCCATGACAGTGTTACAGATGTGATAGGGATGGATTGTGAAATGGTTGGCGTAAGCTCTGTGGGAAACAGAAGTGCTCTTGGGCGAGTCACACTGGTATTCAGTCTTACCTTCTCATTTACTTAAATACCAGTGATTTAAAAATATATGTTACTTCACTACATTTGACAAATGGTTTTACTAGCAATTGTTTCAGTTGCTTCCCCGGTTTAACTTGATGCTTTTGATTATTAGTTACAAGCTTCTACTGCACTACGATTTTCATAACTAAGCTGTTTATATCCTATAATAAGTTCTCTTCTAGCTGGTCTTTTGCCTTCTGAGCATATGCCACACACAGAATTATAAACTATTCTATGTTCTTATGGGTGCATGTGAACTTATAGTACACTAATTATTGATGTTTCTATGTTAAAGCTTCTTGTTGTTTCCCTATAAAACATAAATTGCCTTATTTTGATTATCCGGATACATTCCATTAGTTCTTTTGTGTATTTGAACCTACAATTTTCTTGTAAGCTTGTTTATTCGTCTTATACATGAACAGTTAAATGCAAACCAGTTTATTGCAGGTCAACCAATGGGGAAATGTGATATATGACGAATATGTTCGTCCAGTTGAACGTGTTGTTGACTTCCGCACGAAAATCAGTGGTATTAGACCTCAGCACTTAAAGAAAGGTTGGTTTCACTTCACCCCTTACATTTGAAAAGATACCAACAGAAGGAGAAGTTTTTAGTCTGGTCTCTTGAAAGAATAATGACTACAAAAAAACTATTCTTGGTAAAGAAGCAGAAAATTGAAAAACATTCTTTTATTATACTTTAGCATGTGAAGTTGAGTCATCTGAGAAACAGTGTGGTGTTACTTTAGCACGTTAAGTTGCAGCTGTTCTAGAAGCATTGTGGAATTTTATCGCTCCTATTCTTCTAATTTTGATGCTTAAAGTTTTTCCATCTGGACTGCGAAATGAATGTATTATCACATGTAGTCAGAACGGAAATTTAAGCTCTTTTAAGAATGCTGACATGAGAAATTCCCATCAGCCATCACAGTGCTCATAGATCATCAACATATTTTAGTAGGTGTTTGTCCATGTTTCATTGTGAAAATAAAAAAAGTAGTCTTTGTTTTCAAAATGAAAAATGATATTTAGAAATTAGAGTTGTGTTTGTCCATAAAATAAGTTAGAGTTGTTTTGAATTTTTGCGAGTAATTTGGAGTGACAAAAGCAAAATTGTTGTTTTTGGAATTTTTGAAAATTCTTGAAAAAAGTACAGAGAATTTACCAGAATTTTATGGCCAAACACGTTCCTTGGAGTGGAAAAAAGTGAAATAATTTCATGGCCAAACACCTTAGAATTTGATGTTATGGAATTTCAACTAATTGCTATAAAAGATTTTGAGTCCATCTCACTTTCCTGAAAGGGAGTTCAATGGCTCGTGCACATTCAAGCTACAGAGGTTTGTCTAGAATGCATGAAATGAAGTTGGGCTAAATACCCTGAGGGATTCAATATAAGTTTAAAATAAGCAGGCCTGTGTCCAATGTCTATCAATCTCTAACTGAATAAAGTAGAACAGATAAAACCTTATCTCTTACTAAAGGATAAGTTTGTCTCCATTTCTTTCTGATTAAAAGATTTGTATATAAGAAAATTATATTGCAATCTTTGTTGGACAACATCACTAGTTAAATGGTTCAAAGTTGAATTGGCTGTCAGTTTATCTCTAATCTGAAGGTTTATATTTTCAATTTGGATTAATTGTTTTTAGCAGTCAGTTTGAAGTTTTACCAAGTGTTAGTTTGACTTTGATCTGGACAAGTATTTATGGACAGAGTAATTCCATTTTTTTGATACTTTCTGCAAGTTATATGCTCAAAGCAATATCAAAAACATTTTGTTTGGTTTGCCCAAGTAATGTGCTCTTCTGATGTCATCTGCAGCAAAAGATTTTCGTGTCGTTCAGAAGGAGGTGGCAGAACTAATAAAGGGACGGATTCTTGTTGGCCATGCTCTGCGAAATGATTTTAAGGTAACTGTGCACCTTCTCAAACTTTGCATCTAGAGTACTTTCTATGACTAAATGGGAAATGTTTCCTGTACAGGCCTTGTTATTAGGCCATCAAAAGCAGGATATTCGTGACACTTCTGAATATAAACATTTTCTAAGGTAATCTTCGCCCCCACCTCCCCACCAAAAAAAGAAATTCTTGATTACTTGCAACTTTCAGCTACTAGCTTGTATTTTGGCTGCAATATGATGCTGACATTGGGCTGATAAATTAGGGAAGGACGCAGTCGTGCACTACGGAACCTTGCTACTGAAGTCCTTGGAGTGGAGATACAAAATGGAGAGCATTGCCCAGTTAGTTCTATGCTTTTTAATGACTTTATTGTGCTCTTTTACTTTCGTTTCTTGTAGTTTCTCATTCTAAACAGTGGAATCCTTACTGTATGTGCTTTAGTATACTGTTATGGACCTCCAAGTATTACCTTGTGTTTGAGTTTGGCTTTACAGACTGAATCTAAAAAAGAATTCAATCTTGTAGGAGCATGTCAGTTTATTATCCTAGGTCCACTTCCTAATGAATTCTAACTTGTATCCATCTGCATATTTTGCAGATAGAAGATGCCCGTGCTGCTATGATGCTTTACCTAAAGCACAAAAAAGAATGGGAAAAGAGCATCAAGGACTTTGCAAGACTGAAGGAGAAACAGAAAAAACGTAAACCAAAGAAAAAAAAGAGGAGTTTGAGAAGACCTGCGTCTGAATAATGCTTCCTAATGAGAGATGATCACTCTAGTTTTTCTCGTTACTTGTTGCATGTATCAAATTACTGACTAGGGTGGAGCAGACAGAGAACTGACTAAACATGGTAAATGATTGTTGTGGATGTGAAATGCTCAAAGGAAGAATTATAATTAGATCCTCTTTCTCTGTCTCACTATCATGGCCTGCCAGAACTTTGTGTTCGCCAGACCTTATTATTCAGTTTCAAGAATCATGACATGGATCCACCCAAGACTGGTTCTGCTAGTGAAAGGAGGAACATATCATCTCTTTAGTCTTTTGTACTAGATTCATATATCCTAAGCCTTCCTGTTGGCGCTTTTTCTAGAGTTGTGATTACAATTTTGGATTTTTTTGCTCACAACATTCATTCCCCAGGAGGGCTTTTATTTGATTTTGATTGAAGTTGTTGCTACAGAAGAGCTTGTATCATGTGAAAAAAATATTGGACTAAGGAGTTACTGTGATGGGAGTTGAAAAGTGGTGAGAGTCTACTTAATGAAATTGTAGATCATTGTTATATCTCTGTTTCTTTTCTATAGTTGATCTTATGCTTGCTAATTGCTATACCAAAAAAATCATCAGACAATTAATTAAGAAGTATGTGGTAATAATTTCATATTGATGATATATATGTCTTCTTATTCTTTTGTTCAATTATAGTCATTGAATAGGTTTCCTTCTGTCTTGTTAAATATCATCAAAGGAATAAGAAGACAATTATTTAACACCATACAAGATTTATATCAATTTTTTTCCTAAATGATTCGAGTCAACAAAGCTGCAATTGGACTCCTAACAGAGTACTTGGTAGATTTCCATTTCAAGTATCCTTCAACATCAACAGTGCCTGATGAACGATTAACTATTTGAGTAAACGTTACTTGGTATGACATCTTCTGATTTAGTTCCGCGAACTTCAGAACTGAAGGCTCAACTTTAACATCAACACCTGGTGGTGAGACAACATCCACGGTGTAAGATGATTTAGCTTCACCAACATTTGTAACTGTCCTTGTGTATGTCTGAGGAGTTGATCCGAGTATAACAGAAAACGAAGGATAATTTAGTTGCCCTTGTTGAATACTTCCTACCTCTGAGCAATTGATCTTTCGTTGCACAATAACCCCAACCTCCCGGTTTGTATAGTTCAAGCCACATAAATAAGGTACGTAGTCATTTGGTTTGATATCATAAACAAGTCCTGGATCATTTGCTTTAGATGGATTGACATGACCCGAACCAATGGCAAAAAGGTTAGCTGGTTCATGATTTTCATCTTGGATGGTCTTTTCCCCCAAATTCACAGTATCCGCGGTTGTCATAATTGCAGACTTAATCATTGATGGAGACCAGTTTGGATGGGAACTTTTGAGCAATGCTGCTACTCCACTTAGGTGCGGGCAAGACATTGAGGTGCCAGATATAATGTTGAATGTAGGTTTTGGATCGGTATTGTTCTCTACAGAGGTAGGCCATGCTGCAAGGATATTAACTCCAGGGCCTATAATATCAGGCTTTAGAATGCCAGGGGTTGCTCTGCTAGGACCGCGAGAAGAGAAAGAAGCAATGACTGGAGTATTTTTGTCTCCAATTATAGTCCCTTGGAATGTTATGGTGGCTAAAGGATTTGATGTTGAATTTATATATGCAAGAATTTTTTGACCATCTGCATATGTAACATCGGTAGCTGGGAGTACGTGTGCATCAGCTGATGTTGTGAAACCATCTTGCATACGATTCATTAGTATCATCGCGATACCTCCTGCAGCTTTCACTGCTTGACCTTTGTCTACTCTTGTTACTCCACCACCAACTTCACACAAAACAATCTTGCCTGTGACATCTGTTTTGTTCAGTGACGTTGTGCTGCAGTAAGGATCGTTAATGTCACTTTGATTTGAACCACCAGCATAAACAAGAGGATACAAATGAGAAGAGAAATTCTTTGGTTGAAAAGCTGATTCGCCTTGAAACATTTCCTTGTTTCCGAGTACTGCAGTAGCCTTGATATTCCTATCAAGGGTACTTGCACCAACAGTGAGAATCCACGGGGCTTCATTTGCTACAGATTTAGGAGTTGGACCTCTGTTACCTGCAGAGCAGCTAACGAAAATCCCCTGTTCCATTGCACTATATGCCCCTTGTGCAATTGCATCATCATGAAAAGCTTTACTACTTCCACCAAGCGAGAGGGAGAGGATATCGACTCCATCTTCAATTGCAACATCCATCGCAGCCAATATATCACTCTCCGAGCAACCAACACTAGTACATACCCTATAAATAGCTAAGTGTGCAAGAGGTGCAACACCAACCGCTGTGCCATTAGCATTTCCATAAACATTAGCATTCTTCACAAAACTTCCAGCAGCAGTACTCGCGGTGTGAGTACCATGACCATCATCATCCAATGTTGTACCCTTTCCAAAGCTAAAAGACCGCGCTCCAATCAACTTGTTGTTACAAGTCGTAAAATTGAACTCACACTTTCCCTTCCATTTAGCAGGAGGAGGAGGCATTCCTTCATCGTTAAACGAAGGATGATCATGAGCAATACCAGTATCCAATACACCTATGATCACACCTTTTCCATACTTAGAATCTCTCCAAAATCCCATATTTTGTTGCAAACCAAGAAAACTCGGAGTATGAGTAGTGTGCAAAGACAACACCCTTTGAGGTCGCGCTGAAATGAATCCTTCTTTTTTCTCCATTTCTTTCAATTCTTCGTCTGATAATTTAACTGCAAAACCTTTAATCACTTTGTGGTACGTGTAAACCATACGCGTATCTTCAATTGAATTGGCTATAGTTGTTGGCAAAAATGAATGGTACCAACTATCTAAATCCATCATTGATGTACTATGAGTAGAAATTTGACTATTTGGAGATTCAACTTGAACAATGTAAGTTTCCAAATTAGTGGCCATTGTTGAAAATAAAGAATATGATGAGTAAAAAAGGGATTCTAATTTGAAATTCCATTTTTGATCAAGAATTGATGATTTTTGTAAATATTATGTATGAACTAAGAAAATTTTTTGTTGGTGGAGTTTGAATTTTTTTAGCTAGTATATATAGTGTTTGGCATTTTAATTAACGCGGTAAATCCACCATCATATAATTTTAATTGGTCAATTAATGAAACATTCTTAGCAAATTAAACATCATTAATTAAAGTTAAATGGAAGAAGTCTTCTATATATATTACCAGGGTATGCTTCTTTTGAACAGCTCAAAATTAGAGGGAAGACAAATTCTATGAATTAGTAGTAGTCTAATTGGATTTTCATAGAGAAACTACATGTCATTTCTTGCTTTGATTTATAATGTATCTTTATTTTGCATTTTTTTGAATTTGTTTGTCATTCATGACCATTTCTTTGAGACTATCGGCTCTAAGGGTATATTTGGTACGGAAGAAAATGTGATTTTTCGAAAAAATGTGATTTTCTTGTGTTTGGTGAGTAAGTAGAAAATATTGACGGGAACATGTGGGGACGACGGCTATGGAGAGTGGGGGGAGTATGTTCCCGAAGACATTTTTATCATTTTTATAGAACACGTGTTCAACGCAGACAAAAAATACTAGGTGATTCTTTCCATCTGTCCTAGCCTTGGTGGTCAGAGTTACCAGATACCTATTAGGCTGTTACTTGTGGAAGGTGATAGATATCCCGTGAAATTAATTGATGTGCATGAAAGTTGACCTAGACACCACGATCATAAAAACAAAAAACATGTTTTTCTACTAAAAATAAATATTCTCTGGAAAAAAGTTGATCAATCAAACATAGAGAGAATTAGTAAAACATTTTTTATTTTCCTCCCTACCAAATGCACCCTTAAATGCCTTGTTTGATTTCTTTTGATTATTATATTATAAGAGTATTTGACATAATTTGAACATAAGTGTTATTATTATGAACTAATGTATGTTGAATTATTTAAAAATCTAAGTAGTTATAGTTAGACTTTTATCCTTTTCATTCTTGGTGGTCGTATGAGGTTGGCGGAGTAGTAAAATTGGCATTTGGAGTTAATTAAGTAAAATTAAGGTCACAAATCACAATCAGTAATAAATCTTCTTGATTTAAGCAATTAATTAAGACTTATATCTGTTTGAATTTTGTAACGATCATGTTAATTGCCTATAAGGTTATAACTATTAATGAAGGGTATTTTTATATAGAATATTATCAAAATTATATTCTTAATCCTTATAACGAAAAGATATATGTATATACATGTATTTTTTTACTAAGTTTTAATAATACACCCTCAATATATTAGAAAAAGAGAAAATGGTCTAAACCCCCCCCCCCCCAATCTATACCCGAAATTCCAACTACACACTCCAACTTCACGGGTATCACTCTCCCTGAACATTTTATTTCTCTATTTACTACACACTTGAGTGCTGACCTGTCCACATAAACCAAATAAATTGTATCACGTGATTTGCATGCGCAGGTCCCCCACCCACTTCAACCCCCAAATCTTGTTTTTTCTCCATTTCTCTCCTAAAAATGTAAGAAACCCAAAATTCATCCTTTTCATCTCGTTTTCTCCATTTGCATATCCATTTCTGCTGATGATCGAAGCATTTTTCTGTGTATTTTCAAGTTGATTTCGTAGTTTATCAACTGATTTAGTAAATGTTAGTTCTTTATCCCTTATTTCGAGTAAAGATGTTCATTTTTCTGTGTAAATGAACACCTAACACTATAATCGTAAGCCATACATAATATTTCACACAATGTTGCTCTTAATTTCACGAATTAACAGAAACCCTAATAAAACACAAATAATAAAACACAAACTCGAAATAAAGGACAAAGAACTAACCTTTACTAAATCAATTGATAAACTACGAAATCAACTTGAAAATACACAGAAAAATGCTTTGATCATCAGCAGAAATGCATATGCAAATGGAGAAAACGAGATGAAAAGGATGAATTTTGGGTTTCTTACGTTTTTAGGAGGGAAATGGAGAAAAACAAGAATTGGGGGTTGAAGTGGGTGGGGGACCCGCTCGTGCAATCACGTGATACAAGTTATTTGGTTTATGTGGACAGGTCAGCGTGTGTAGTAAATTGAGAAATTAAGGGGTGATATGATACCCGTGAAATTGGAGTGTGTAGTTGGAATTTCGGGTATAGGTTGGAGGGTTTTTTAGACCATTTTCTCTTAGAAAAACACACAAAGAGAACGATTCATATAAATTGACAAAGATTAAAAAAGAATTACAAGGCTTATTCATATAAAATTGAAATATAACTCCTAAGTTAGTAATCAAATTAAAAGTTTAAGCCATAAGCATTTTCAACAATCTTATTTTTAATTAGAAATTTTGAATTCTAACCATGTTCGGTGTTAGGAAGGTTTTATTTCTAATACGAAATTTTCCGAAAAAGAAAAAGAAAAAAAGACAAATAAGCCCCTAGGTTGCAATACTTGCACTTTTGAGAAGCAGCCACGGTGCCAATATTTGTCTGTGCGGATAAAATAGCAGACACGTTCGCTTCACTCTCCCCTTTTTTGCATGTACACTCTTACTGAACATTGAACAATATGCATCCATTTTCCCCAAATCACTGAATTTGCTGCTCAATTTCTTTGCAAAACAATGATCCGATTGATATCTCGGAGGATTGAGATTGGTACTGGTGATGGAGGAATTTCGAGTTTAGGTTTTGACAAAAGAGGTATTGTTACGAGCTGTAGAGCTGTGTTGTTGCCGCGATTTGGTGGACCGGAGGTGCTTGAGTTTCGTGACAATGTAGTTGTTCCT
This sequence comes from Solanum chiquidenum, assembly GCA_029582725.1. NCBI lineage: Eukaryota > Viridiplantae > Streptophyta > Magnoliopsida > Solanales > Solanaceae > Solanum > Solanum chiquidenum. Next base: position 20,597 of record JAJOOS010020201.1, on the reverse strand, counting down.
GATCTAAAACCTAATCAAGTGCTTGTTCGTGCTCGTGCTGTTTCAATCAATCCACTTGATACCAGAGTTAGTTTTATTTTCCAATTTCATTTGTTTATTCTGATTGGTTGGAAATGTAGAGCGAAATCGACCTGTAGTATAATTTCGTGTTGGTATATGGAGCTTATGTGTTTTTCAGTTGAGAAATCGACTTGTCTCGTTGGGATAATTATATGAATCCTATCTAATTTAGACTATTTTTATGTTGGCTGTCATTTGCCTCAACCTATAGTTAGTTCAATTGTTATTTGAGTGAATGGTCAAAAACACACCTAAAATATTGAGTTTTTTTGAGTTTCATAACTATCACCAAATGTTTATTGAAACACACCTCAGTAATCCGTTGTTCACTTTTTCTATTTGAAATATCACCATCGTTCAGGTAGGAAAAGTGAACAACTGATAGTTGAGGTGTGTTATAATAAACATTTGGTAATAGTTCAAGTAGGGACCTCACACGCCGAATAGTTCAGGTATGAAACTTAGAAAGTCGAAATTTTGGCCCTTCTGATTAGAAATGTTGCCTAATTGACCTATAGTACAATTCTTTGGTTGTAATTGAAATTCAGTGTGTGTTTTTCAGTAGATATGTTTAATCCGTTATACCTCAATTTCTGTCTGGTTAGGATGATTATATGAATCATCATTTATTTAGACTATTTTTTGTGCTGGCTGTCATTTCTGCTTTATTTTGCATAGGACCAACTATACTTTTGAGAAACTTAAATAGGTGGAGTTGTCTGACAATCTCAGAAAATTCAGGCGTGTCCATACAATGTGCTTGAGGTTGAAGGTGAATAGAGGAAAAGGGGATATGTGAGAAAATTGTTCAAGTTAGGGCAAAAATTTAAGACCTAGCGATCTATGGTTTTCATTTCTTTCTTCCTTTTGTTTTTCTCTGAGAAAGCATAGAGACTTCCATTTTAGAGAATTCTTGAAGAAATGATCTCTTAAACATAGTGGAGCATCTTTGATCTATGTTATTGATCCCTTTATTTCTTTGTTTATGCACCACATGGCAGTTGTTGAATAAGTAAACCGCTTCTTAAAGTTGATTATGAACAAAGATTTTTCTGATCATTCATTTATTAATAAAAATGAAGGTATAAGAACTTGTTAAGTGAAAACCATGCTTCCGGATGAATACAGTATTACTGTGAAGGGAATGCAATGCAGATAACATCTAAAATAAAATGTGTTATAATTTTTTTCTGTTTTTTTTACAATGGAAGAATTTTTTATACATGCGTCAATTCAATGTGGATACGATATTAGTTTGACGGATACAAATTTTTCTTATTCTACTATTAGGAACTGATAATAGTTATAAAGCTCGTGCAAATGTTTCCTCTAAATCTATTGAACTTATTTGTTCCTGGGAAGCTATGCCATAGAAATTGTGATCCTCACATTATTTTGCATTGAGCATTTAGTAGATGCTTTAATATGTTTCAGATGCGATCAGGATATGGACGTTCAATTTTCGAACCACTTCTACCATTGATTTTGGGCCGAGATATAAGTGGTGAAGTTGCAGCTGTTGGAAATTCTGTCAAGTCACTTACAGTTGGGCAGGAGGTATTTGGTGCTCTGCATCCAACCGCTGTGAGGGGTACTTATACTGACTATGCTATTCTTGCGGAGGATGAACTTGCTCCAAAGCCGGGATCACTTTCACATGCGGTATGTTTTCTGTTTGGTTACATTTAGTCAGACCAACTTCCTAAGAATACTTTTCTGCTCTTAATAATTTTTCTGGCTATTTGCGATCAATTATAAAATCAGCGTCTATCTTGTTTCCTACTCCTTATACTGTTGCTTTTATTGGATGCCCTCCCCACCCCTCAGCCTGCTGATTAAGTTATCAATTTCTGAAATTCATTGTTGTTGGATTAATATCCCTGTCAATTTTCACACTTGTTCTCTGCATCCTGTCACATCACATATCTTTTTTTTTTACTACTTTAGCATGCTAAGGTTCTATATGTTGTTCTGCAGGAAGCCAGTGCTATCCCTTTTGCTGCGCTAACTGCTTGGCGTGCGCTAAAAAGTACTGCCAGAATAAGAGAGGGGTATGTTTTTATCAGATAGGTTAAATTTTTTCATCAGTGAAACGATTTTCTCTTTCTCCCTCTCTTATCACCCTTTGTGAAGGAGAGGCAGGATGGAAATAGTAGTCTGTACTTCTACATTCAGTACTGGACATGCGCTTTATACGCGCAATGTATGAATCTGAATTCATCAGTTAAACTTGAATAATTACCTCTGAGAAAAAGGAACCGGAAGTTGATGACTCAAGAGGGTTTCGCTATGGCCTATGCAAGTGTTACCATGCCATGAAACTAGTAATTTAAGAAGGTTTTCCTCTGCAACTATATTGCTGAGTCATAAACATTTTCTAAAATTGTTGTGCATTTAAATTCTGAATTTCTGTTTTCCTGGTTTTGGCAGCAGACTATCTCCACTTATAAAGAGGTTAACAGCTTCTAGTAAATTATGATCATTGAACTTTTTAAGCATGGCATGTGAGTGAGAAGTATTTAAAGGGATTGAAATTTTACGACTCTTTAGTGTTTTTCTTTATCAAAATTATTTTTTCCCCCTCAATTTTGGCAAAATACTGAAGTGATCAATACATAAAGTTATTTACTGGGGGCCTATGACCAACATTATATTTTTTTGAATGTAATTGTGTAATAATGATTCTTCCGTTGGAGCGTATATAAACTTTTGTAACTTGGAAGTGCATAAAGAATTAAGTTTCAAGATACATTTATGTCAGCGTAATGGAAAAACATGGAGTTGCTCTAAATTCTAATGCTGCTGAACAAGATTATTTTGTCTAGAGATGAAAATTGGTCAAAAGGATTGCTTTTCCTTTTTCTTTGAGAAACAGGATGTTGATTCATATGGATTGAAAACCTTAGCATATAATACTTGCTATTTATTGCTTATGTATATATAAAAAGATATAACAGCTTACCTATTTATTGGGGTTGGCTGTTCAGTTCTTAGGTTTTGGATAAGTGTTCACTAAACACTGAACTGAATTAGTTCGGTTTAGTTTGGTGTTTCTAAAACAGTTTTCTCGGTGTGAATGAGAAATAAAACATCCTTATTTGCTCTTTTTTTAAATTTCATGAAGCTGGAAGAATAGATGCTTAAGCTACTCTTTGCTGATATCAACTATGAGTATGATCTTTTTGTTTTTGATCTCCCTTTCAGCCTTTCTTCATCATCGACCCAATGTATGCACTAGTACTGTGATTTTAACTGTCTTGATGAATGCAGAAATTGCACTATAGATAGGAGTTTTGACAGGAAAAAATTGAAAACACCGTTATCTAGCCTGTCATTTGATACTGGCAACTGGAATACAATTAGAGCCCCATCTTGTCATCGGGAGAATTATGTACCTTCAGGTCTATAGATACCTTGAGGATTCTGAAGGAGGTTAATCATGCTAAGAAGAATAAAAACGAAGAAAACAAGAAGGAAAAAAAGAGTTGGTATAAAATTCAGTTCTTCGGTTTACTGAAGAACTGCAACCTTTACACCGGACCCGAAAGACCGAATTTTCGGGGAAAAAATCAAAACTGAACTGAAGAACCGAATTAGTTCGATAGTGTTCGGTTTTTTCGGTATTTATGCCCACCCATACTGTTTATTGTTCACAAGTCATGTCCATCTGAACTCAGGTCAAGGCACATTTAGATAGTATTCCAACGGTATCCTTTTACTTCATATTGAGCTCATGATAGTGAATATATGTTGATTGGTAGAGAGATTATATGATGTCTCAAAATGATATCTGTGTTTTGTTTATACTGATATCATTATTTCTCAATCAAATTACTTCAGGCATAGGGTATTGGTCATAGGTGGAGGAGGAGCAGTAGGTTTCTCTGCAATTCAGCTTGCAGTGGCTGCAGGCTGCCATGTTTCTACTACGTGTGGAGGAGAGAGTATAAGTCGCATTTTAGCAGCCGGTGCTGAGCAGGCCGTTGACTATACCATTGAGGTGACCTTGCAGTAGTAGTTCACGTGTTTATCCATCATGTTATTTTATTTGAACATGATATGCTTGCTTGGTTTTTTTAATGGCGCTATTGGGGTATTCTGCCCTCTGTCCTTTTGCGATGGTTGACATGTTTGCTTGTTTACAGGATGCTGAAGTAGCACTTAAGGGGCATTTTGATGCTGTCTTGGATACAATTGGTGTGCCAGATACAGAGAGAATGGGTATTAGCCTTTTAAAGAAAGGTGGACACTACATGACGTTACAGGTTAGGAGCTGTCTTACCTTCGTAACCGTGAATCTTCTATTATTTTTTCTTATAAATGCCGAAACATTTGCCGTGCGGTCTTAAGCAAGATTTCCTGTTCTTTGCTCATAGGGGGAGGCTGCATCGGTGACTGATAGGCACGGACTAGCTATTGGTCTTCCTATGGCAGCAGCCATCTTGCTGAAGAAGCAAATCCAATATCGATATTCTCATGGAATAGGTATGAGATCTTCTGAAGTTTCTATGAACTGTTCGGCAGAAATGGTTTTTTCCTGGGTATTTATGAAAATTTTAGAACACCCTTTATCCAAAAACAGAAAGGGAAAAAAGTGAACATGAAATTTTAATTCACCCCTAACAATATGAGATTTTAAAAAAAAAATTCTTCTTCTTTCTCATAAAAATAGATATGTTCTTTCTATATGGCAGTGAATTTCAAAACAAAGTAGAAAGCATAACAGGAAAAATAGAACTGTAGGTGAAGTCGTAGGTACCATCTCACTATTAGGTGCAACTCCTACAATCAGATTGCTGATTTAGAGCCCGTTTGGATTGGCTTATTTTAAGCACTTTTAGAGTGTTTGGGTAAGTTAAAAAAGTGCTTATAAGCACTTAGTTTTAAGCTAAAATTTCTAGCTTATGGCTTTTGGCATACAAGTCAAATGAAAAGCCAATCCAAACAGGCTCTAACTTGATTCAAGACTTTTTGTTGCATTATCTCATAGGTTGGTTGTTTCTTGTACTTGGACTATTGGTTGAAAAGGTAGGCAGAGGTTATTATCTGAATAATAGTACATAAAGCAACCGGAGAGCCGTTTTAGATTGTTATGTTAACACATCTTTTAAGGCAAGAGGTGAACCAGGGGATGATACCTTCTTCATCTATTTAAAAAATTGAGATGCTCTTTTCAAGTGTATAGTATAGTCATTCTGATATGGCTATGACCTTATTTTTTGGAATAGTATAAATATTAGCATATTTCATGCATATTGACAGGCTAAATAGAAGGACTTTTCATTGAGAATGACATACAGATCACTGATCTTCATTGAAGTAGATAAGATGAAACCATCGTCCATTTAGTGACATCATATACTTTATTTAAAGTAGACGGTAGAGTCATTCTGATATTGTATGACCTTAACATTTAACAGGTTTTAGAAGGTGTAAGTGAGAATAACATAACAAGCCGGACCTCCATTCCTTGTTAATTGGGCTCTCTCTTTCTCCTCCTCCTTCACAAAGGTTTTCTACTAGGAATAACCTTTAGGTAGTTCAGGACAAATTCCGTATGCATATTTGTTGAGGTGATTTTGGTCCTAAATCCTATTTGATAGTTCTCTTTTTCTTCTGTTGGTAAAAACAATTAATTTTATTGATATATTAGGAAACAGACCTGCTGAGTGGACCGAATCACTATGATTGATAATTTTCTAATATATTGTTCTCTGGAGGAGATGGTCTAGCTTTGACCAATATCTAATCTAGATTCCATTCAAATGAACTGCTGGGTGGACCGAATCAGTTTGGACTGACCTTGATCATCTTTTCACATTTTTTTATTTATTTTAGAGATATTGATCTCTTTATTATGATAGGCTAATAAGGATAAAGTATGCCCAGGGTAACTCACATGCTTTAGGTTCAAAGTGCAGAAACTTCATTCCCTTGTAGCGTGTGACCACTTTTTTTAAAAAAAAAGCATGTGACTGTTTAGAATGCTTGGTCGAGAGTGGTCGTAGTGATCACCATGAGAGCATCCTACTACTCATCTGATGTTTCAGTTGGAGAGAGAGAAATGTCTTTGTTTAGTCATTCATCTGACATTTTTGAGTTAAATTTTGTGGCTTGTCTATTATTTGGTATTTATTATTGTTAATAGCTTGAGACTGACGTGTCAAAAGCTGTGCTATTGAGCCTTATAGGTGCTTTAACTATTGCATTTCTTGTGTTTACATGATACAGAATATTGGTGGAATTATATGAGGGCTGATGCTGAGGGTTTATATGAGATACGCCGGTTATCTGAGGCTGGAAAGCTTCTAGTCCCAGTAGATAAAACTTTCCCAATTTCACAGGTGAGAGAGGCTCACGAGGCCAAGGATAGACGACAAATTCCTGGCAAAGTGGTGCTAGAAATTGACTGATTTAACTGGACGATCTTAACCAACAGTACGTGGATTCAGTGCACAAGGCTATAATGCCCCATGCAATCTGGTATTGCACTGAATACTTGATACCTGTGGCCTCGTATACGATATCATCTCTTTGCAGAATAACCAGACCCAATTTACACTCCGTTGGAATATATAGGATTCCGAACAAAACTGTGCAACCTGTAAATTCTCAGGACATTCTCAATTTTTTTTTTCTTTTCTTTAAGTATCCCGTCATTGTTTCTATGTCACGTTAAGCGTTTAAGGGAGTCATTTATCGTGCCCGTGACAGGAAGATGCTTTGCGAATGGTCATAATATGTCACAGGGGATGTGTTTTTTTCTTAGGAAAAAAAAGAAGATAATTATGTTCTGAATTTGGTTACAGTTTTCAAATTTACTTATCCAAGTATGTGTATAATTTGTCTATTTCTAAAATTGATTAGATCTAAATTTAACAAAAGTAAATTAAGTATATAAAACTGTTTTTCTTTATAACGTAAACTAATTGAGCGTAATTACTTTATTACAAACAAATAAATCTACATAATTAGTTGAGCAATTACAAGATGTCCTTTCCAACTTGCTCTAAATAGAAGATCCCTTTCCATGTGCTTTTTATAATTGACAATACAACAAAAGTTTCAAGCTGTCACTTTTACTAATATTTACTTGGCTTTTTGTAGAGATAATAAGCATTTCACTATTTCATTTTCCTTCTAAAGGCAAAAGTAGAACCCTTTTTTACGTGAAATAAAGGGAAACAAAGTGAAATATCTCTTTTTTCTTTATTATCCTATCATCAATCAATGGTGCATTTGTCCTTTTCTGAAGTAAATGTTGGTCAAAGTCCTTTTCTTCAACAAACTCACTCTTGGTAAGTTCAAAAGCACTCTCATTACCCCCACTTTCTCCCTATGCACGAAATATTTATATTTTATCGTGAAAATATAAAATATTATATCCATTAAATTTAACTTTTGTATCCACCTATGTTCCTCTCTATTGCCCTCTAAGGCAATTATTATTTGAAGATTAAAGACACTTTTTTATTTGACTAATTAAATTTAAATATATATCCGATCTTGTAATATGAGTGAAACATACTCCTATATTCTGGCGAAGTGTAGGAGTGTTTCAACGCTTCTCTCAATTTTTTATTAAGAGTCTTACGCTCCTGCAAGAGTTTGAGGTCAAATCTAGTTAATCAAGTAAAGGAGTATTTTTAAAGTTGTCAATAGTTCGAGAATAAAATTAATAATTTGTGCCAAGTTTAAGAATATTTTCAATACTTCTCTCAAAATTTTTTAGATGGTCTAACTTCAAAATCATTCTTATAAATTACCCGCTACTAGTGAATTCTTAATGCATATACCAAAGATGGACTAAAACTATTGAATTCACGTGAACTAACACTCTCGATCTCTCCCTAGAGGTGATTAAAATCTATAACGGATAATCATAATTCACGCGCGGTCTAATGCGCACCTTTTTATGTTGTGCATAGAAGCATCTAGCTTAGCTAACAATTCAGACAACGAGGTACTTGTTTTAGTGAAAAACAACTCCTACTCTCATTTGAGAACGTGCTTATTCTTATTTTCTCGTTCGATATTAATTTGACACATTTTTCAAGGAATAACAAATAAAATATATCATATACTAAATTTAGTAGTTTGTAAATTGATTGCAGTTATTAATTTGAGTAAATTAAGAACTTAGTGATAAATATCTCTTGATTTTTAAGTCAAAGACGTAAAATTTAATGAAGTGAACAAGTAAAAGTTAATCGCGTAGACGTTGCCGGCGATTGTAGTGCACGGTCATAGGTGAAGCGTGAGACAGAGTTATGCTTCTTTTAGAGAGGACTCGCAAAAGTCACGTGCACTCTTGGATTCTTCTGTTTTCACTTGCTTCTTTTTCCATGTGAGCTTCCTTCAAATTCACCCCAATAATGCTGCTTAATCACGGTTATACCACTGCCACGATGGCAATACTTAATATCCGAATAACTCCCTCTTGTCACCATACGAGAGGTATAAATTACTCTCTTTGTCGCAAGTTATATGATTTATTTTTCTTTTTAGTCAGTCTAAAAAAATACTTAACATATTTCTATATTAATAACAATCTAATTTTAAAATGTTTATTTTTACTAACACAAACATATATCATTTATTCTACCCCATAAATTTCACAAGTCTTTCTTTTTTTCCTTAAATTTTGTGTCAAATCAAATTAATTCATTTAAAATGAAACGGAGAAGGTATTATTATTAGTATACTCAAAGTTGACCATCTTCTGATCTTGTGAAATAAGAAGCAGCACATGCTATGCAAGCTAGACTGAAGAGGACGTTTTAATATGCTATACGGGTCGGGGCCGGAGCCAATGTAAGAGTTACGGCTTTATGGATTTTGGCTTAAATTATGATCCAAACTCATAAATTAATAATTTTGATTTGGTTTTTGCAAAATTACACTTTATATTGTTTTTGGGATGAGAATGATTGGAAATTAAATCGAAGTTGCAGATGAAAGTAGAAAGTTACTAAATAGTGGAGTATTGTCTTATTTTTCGATGGAATTAGCTTTGTGATAATTTAAAGCACCGTGTCTATCATATTATAAACTTTATTTATATGATTTCTTACTTTTGTTATATGTTACCATGAGTTGTTTATTATGTTTTGGTGGTTACATTATTTTGTTGATGTTACTGTTCTTGTGACTGTTTTTTTTTATTACTTGTCATGTTTTCTTCATTAATATTTTAATTTTTGTTACACTTAGAATAAGATTTATGTACACCAACTCAAATTTCACTTTGTTGTTGTTGTTGGCGAGTTTACCGTTGAGAGACCTCATGATGTTATTTACTTAATCTCTCTAATTATGGCTAATATTTGGGGCTTTGTTTAATCGATTAGAGTTCTCTTTTTGTCATTACTATGAATCTGGCAATATTAAATTGTACATTAGGCAATTAGCCCTACCCCACCAATCATCTAAAGACAAACAACATTTCAATTATCTTTCTTCCGTATCATATGTTTAAGACCATAAAATTATATGATATTTTGATACATTTTTAGATATCTTACGTTTAAGATCACAAAATTTAATAGTCTTATTTATTTTCTTAAATTTTGTGTTAAATCAAAATACATCAACATATTCAATGAAGTCTCATTAAATGGGTATGAATAAGATAGAGTGCACGTAGACCTTACCATTATTTTTGATAAACTATTTGTTCATGTCAAAATGAGATGAGATAAATAAATTAAAACGAAAAGAGTATTACATGGTACATTAGGCAATTAGCCCTACCCCAATAATCATCTAAAGACGAACAACATCTCAATCATCTTCCCATTACCCCCCATAGCTTTTGCTTTCAACAAACTCCACACGCACATCTCCTTTTGCTGCATTTTCTGTTTCTTCTGCCACAAAAAACACAGCTTTTCTACACTTTCAGACTCCACTTGGATCCTCAATCCATGGCTACCTACAACAACAATGTGCTGAATACAAAGAAACCATTATCCCATTACTAGTGAAAACTCTTCATCTGTTTTATTGTAGCCTTCCTACTTCGTCTTCTTCAATGAAGCTAACCAAATCCATGCTTAGTCCTAGCCATGCCCGGCATGATCCACCTCTAACTCTTCCCACTTCCCTCAGTCGGAGGCTGAAAGCTAATGGCAGTATTAAAGGTGGACAATCCCCAGCTACTTTTCCTACTACCACCGGAAAGAAACGTGGGTCTGGTTTTGATAACCCGGAACCTTCGTCTCCGAAGGTGACTTGTATTGGTCAGGTGAAAATGAAGACGAAGAAGAAAGTTAGGCAAACACGGAATTTGTCTAATAGAAGGAGTGATATAAGTTTCAGGAAGTTGGAAGAAGAAAGGGGAGTTTTGATTCAGAATCAGAGGAGTTCTAGTGTGCATTTACAGGCGCAAGATCAATGTGCTGCGGCGGTGGCGGTGGCGCATAGAAATCAGAGATGGGTACATTTGCCAGTGACGATATATGAAGCTTTGAGAGAGTTTAGCTGTTTGTTTCCATGTCGGTCTTCGTGTTTTTCGAATGAGAAAGGAAAACAAGAGGATAAAGTTAATGGATCTAGAGAAGTTGATAATAATAATGGGCAGAGGAGATGTGAGGATGTTGTTGCTAGATGGCTAGTTGCATTGCAAGATGATGAAACAGAAGAAAAAACCAGAGGGATTGAGTTGGTGGTGAGTAATAATGTGAAGGAAAACGACGAAGAAGAAGGAGAAGAGAATATGGAGGAAATGAAAAGTAGAATGAGAAGCTCAAGAAGGCATGTGTTTGAAGGTATTGAGTTTAAGGATCATCATGATGAGAGTGTTGAAATGAAGGAAGAGAAAGCCAGAGTCAGCATTTGCATTCCGCCTAAAAATGCTTTGCTTCTAATGAGATGTCGATCTGATCCTATGAAAATGGCGGATATTACTAATCGATTCTGGGAATCACCTGCACGAAAAGAAACTAATGAAGAAGTTGAAGAAGAAATCGGAGAAAATGCGGATGTGGAAGAACTAGTAGATACAGAAAACATCGAATGCAAAGTACTACAGGAAACTAGTTGTGTTTCTGTAGATCTTGTGGAAAATGAAGAGAATGCAGAAGCAGAAAGTAGTAAAGATGAAGAAAAGCTCAAATGCCATGAATTAACACCAGAAACAGAGGAACAAGATGAAGAAGAGAGTGAGCTAAAGACACTTGTAGCAGCAGCAGTAGAAGTTAACTCCATTGTTGATCAAACAAATAATCAACTCCTTGAATCAGAGAAAAAAGAAGAAGAAACCAGCAGCATTCAGAGCTTTTCATCTTTCTCAGATAACGAAGAAGATGCAACATTGGACGAAGAGGAAGAGGAAGAGAGATTCAAATCAATTATTAAGAAGGTAATTGAAGAAACACTCTTGTTAGGACACATTGATAGAGAAGATGCAAAACAAATTCAGCACGAACACAAAGAAGAAGAAGAAGAAGTAAAATCTGATGCAGCATTTTCAAACAATGAAATCGAAAAAGAATCGAGAAAACAACAGAACGAATCAATTCTTCCAGATTGTTTGCTACTAATGATGTGCGAACCCAAACTATCCATGGAAGTTTCCAAGGAAACATGGGTATACAGCAGCACTGAACTGAAACAAGCTAAAACAGTGACGAAGAAGAAGAAGAATGAAATTCCCGAGGATCCAAAGAGAAGGCGAAGCATTGACAAGAGTAAACAACAACACCTCCTTCTACAACCACCAAGGTCATCGTGTTCTTTCCCGGCGACCGGAGTTTCGCCGGCCATGTCCATGGCAACGATGATAGAGCAGAAACTGGTAAACGCAGTGGCTTACGAGCCGTTAGTGTTGACAAGGTGCAAGTCGGAGCCGATGAGGACGGCGGCAGGGGTAACGGCTAAGCTTGTGCCGGAGACTTGTTTCTGGAAGAATATGAAGATTGAGCCACATCGACGAGCTACATTTGGATTCGGGGCGGCTGGAGTCGGGTTTTGAGCTGATCCGAATTGTCCAAGAATTTACGCTGTGATCAGTTGTACTTGCTCATTTACTCAGGCTGTACATTTTATTTTAAACCTTTAATCAGGAATGTGTTTTTAGTTTTTGTAGAAGTAAAACTTTTTCAGTTTATTTTTAAAAAAAAATATTTCATGATCTAATTCGAGATTATCCATGATGTTTTTTTGTAATTTTATTTTTGCTTGTAATTTTATCAGTTCTAACAAATTATTTTTTGTTCATATGATTACTTTAGATACTTAGATTTTTATTATTATTAAAAGCGTTATCGTAGAAAAAAGCTTGCGATGCATTAAAGTGTAGCATGTAGCTTCTTTTTCATATATATACTAATGTTAAATGTTTCTCAAAGAATGGACTTGACTAGAAAATTTGACCATATCTAAACCAAGCACTAGTAATTGTATTATTTCTAAATGTAATTAATACATTAATCTATAGTTATAGATAAATATTATAGACATATCTAAAGGGACAGCCTGGTTTTGTATGCTAATTAGTGGCATGTTTATTAGTATCATGTGACACAGCAAATTCCCAACTAAAAACAGATCTAGAATTGGAAATTAATGTAAGAAGAACAATGTGTCTTTGTAGGGAACTACAGATTTAAACAGAACTATATATATCAAATTCTATTTAGGTTTGTACGCTCGGACTTAAAATAGATTTCTCATGTTGTGATGTCGTAGACAAAAGGTAAAATGATAATTTATCGAAAATATATCAAATACGTTGATTGTAGAAGATTATATATACTCGTTGAGTAATTTAACAAATCAAGTTCTGTATATTAATAGTTCAGCTATAAATACGTTATTAATTAAAAAAATACCGATCAATTCAAGTACTAAATATGTTGATATTATGAGGTAATCAATGTCTATTACTGTATTTGGAGATTATATATATATATGTATTAAATTTTATATTGATAAACCTCTGTTAATCTATATATATTATTTTAATTAATAAAATTAACCTCAAGAGATCAGTATATTAAAATAAATTAATAAATGACCTCTTGAGGTCGGTATATTTAGATTATTATTTAAACAGTATTGATTTCTCGATATCGATATTTATTAAAGATATTTAATAATTTTAATTGATAACGAGGTCGATATTTTATATATATATATATATAATTTTTTTAAAGAATTTAGTTTCCCCTTCCCCTCAAAAAGTGTTCTCTCAGGTGAAACCCGTCCCTCTTGAGTCTCAGTCTCACGCTGCTCGCAACTCGCAGCAGCTCGCCGTCGCAGAAGCAGCAGTGCCGCACTTCACCGTTGCAGCAGCAGTGCCGCACGTCGCAGTAGCGCCGCACATCCATTCTGCAATTTCAAAGGTAGTGAAAGTAGTTAACTAATTTGTTGGATCCAGAGACTTCAATTGCAGTGGTTAACTAATTTTTTGTGAAGCTTAGCCTCAAACAAAAACTTATTCAAAAGACTCAAACCAATTAGAATTTAGAAGGGCATTTTTTTTATTATACAAGTGTGTATATTTAATGTCAATAGTAGTTTTTTTTTTTTGGCTAGTGTCATTGTTATGCTCTTTTGATTCATCATCTGTAGATATACTAATCATTTTTATGGGTGATATATGATTACTCTACTTTAATTATTAATAGTATGTCCTTAAATAGATTTGAGGCAAAACTAAATGAACTCCACTGCATTCATTCATGTCAGTCATTTTCACGAGAGATTGAAGTAGCTAAAGGATCATATGATCTTCATATATCACAGTTGTAATTGTGTGTATTACAGCTTAGTCTATGCAATGGTAAATCTTGTTTCATAAAGTTTGTGTCTTTTAGATGGTTTTTGAGTTTAAATTGATGATTTTGGATCCTCTCTAACTTTTCGTGAATTGGGTTTCTGTTTCTTGGTAGAATAAGTGTATAAACATTGAGGAATTGTGTAATATTATACTGGGAAATTCTTAGAGTTTGTACTACGGCTTATGCTATGCAATGGTAAATCTTGTTTCATAAAGTTTGTCTTTTAGATAGTTTTTGAGCTTCTATTGATGTTTTTGGATTTCTTTTTAATAATTTTTATTTGAAACAGGTAACTTTGACTTTTTTAATGAATTTTTATTGACTGAAGTTCTGTTCCTTAGTAGTTGGGATTTGAACATTGAGGGAGTTGTGTGATATTATACTAAAAATTCGTAGAATATGGACTACTGCTTATGCTATGCAATGGTAAATCTTGTTTCATGAAGTTTGTGCCTATAGGTTGTTTTTTGAGCTTACATTGATGGTTTTGAATTGGTTCTTGGATTTTCTATATTAGGTTTCTGTTTCTCAGTAGTTGGCATTTGAAATTGGAAGTTGTGATATTATAGTTGAAAATAACATTCTATTTCTGATCAATTGACGCCTTCAACCATGTTTAAATACTAATTACTTCTATATGCTTCAAACAATAACCTACTATTGGGGTAATAATCTCAACAATAAAGTATGTTGTCTTCTTCTTTCTTTCTTTCTTTCTTTCTAATAGAGAGCCTATGTACTCCACGTGTTTGATAAAATGCCCTAGGAAAAATAGTTTGTCATTAAGGGATCCTTTGGTAGTTGGTTAGAATTATGCAGGTATTAGTAAAATATGTATTAGTTATGCGGATATTAGTTATTTCATCTTCTATCCTGCACAAGATAATATACAAATTCCCTCATACCTTGCATATCAAACGTTATACATGAATAACTTACTTCCTAACTTGCTACCAAACATTATATAAATTAATGCATAAATTAATACTTGAGTAAGTTGCTTCTTTACTAGCTACCAAACGACCCTTGAGTACTCAGTTCGATTTGACCCATTCTTTCTTATTATTAGTAAGAATGTAAGTCCTTTAACAAGCATGTTTATTTGATGCCTTGTATTCTTTATATGATTCCCAGACTTGGTTTTCAAGAAATATATGCTTACGTATTACACTTCATGCTAGAAATTTAGGCAAATCTAGGGAGGGAGGTGTCTGTATTTGTTTTCTAGATTTTCTTAGAGTGGTGGGTGAGACATAGCTAGTTATTTGGACCGTAACCAGTTGATGAAGGTAAGAGTATATGGCTGTTAAATGATGGTTGTGTTATCTTTTTTAAGAAAATTTAGTGAAATGTAAACAAATTTTATAAACAAAATGTACTTTTCAAGCTATTACATATTACGTAATCAGGAGAATATTTTAGTAAATATGACCAATACATAGTGAAAAAAATCATTAAATTTCTTGATTGGAAAAAGAGTGCAGAAAAGTTAAATTTTTTGTTTGCCTGTGGTGATTAGGACAGTTTGGAAATTTTTGGTTGCAGATATTGTATCATATTGTCAAAGGATGCAGTTTCTAAAAGACATCGTACCTGCTGCATTGAACAATATAAACACAAAATTTATTGTTTTGGACAAAGGGAGGATAGATTTAGAAGGGCAACACAAGACGTGTTTGGCACTAGTTGCAGATGAGACAGCTGCGGTTCACTTTCAAATGTGGGGTGATGAATGTGATGTTTTTGAGCCTGGGGATATCATCCGGTTAGAAAATGGCATCTTTTCTTATATTCGCAATAACCGCAATAACCATGTACTACGGGCAGGTAAGCGAGGCAAGGCAGAAAAAGTGGGAGAGTTTACCATGGCCTATGTGGAGAAACCAAACATGAGTGAGATACATTGGGTTCCTGATCCGAAGAATCCTAAGATATATTTGCCAGTGGATTTTACTTCTACCATTTCACCAACACATTGAGTATTGGGCAAACTTATATCTGACAGGTACTTTCCTTTAAACTCTCTTCCTTGATGGTTGCTTGAATATGATTCGATCGAGTTTATGTTAATCTATTCAATTCAGATTCTTTGAAGGGTCTTATGATGCAGTATACTGATGATTGTGAGGATTGGTTCCTGTGGTTTGTAGAAAGTAATGCCTCTATATCTCTAGTTGGATTGACCTGAAACTCATATTTTGTGTGGTTGTTTGATTATTATCAACTTCTCTGCTTCAATGTGCAAACAGATGAGAAAAAAATCCTTATATTTAGGTAAAGTTTTCCTACCTTGATCAAGAAAAAAGTGTAAAAGTATGGATGAAGGGAAAATAAAAACATAAGGAATGGGAAAGGAAACTTGGTTAAGGCAATGGAAGGTTAGGCTGATCACTCTAGTAACCGTTTACTAGATGGCTCGTGCCCGTGTGCCTAATATTTCTGTACAAAGAAGATCCGGCACTGAGAAGTAAGTTTAACCAGTTGAAACTTTGTTCTTTTCATAAGTCAATAACTGTAAGCAACTTGTAGCTAAGGCTTTTTGTTGCAGTTTCTCCTCTTCATACACTACTCTCGACTTTGTAAGCTAACTCTACGATCGTGGTTTACAACCAACTTTACCCTTTGTTTCTATCAAATGTATTCAACCAATTTTTCCCTTTTGTTCTCAAGTGTTTTAAAGCACTAATGAGACTACTGTCTCCCTTAGCTTTTTTTGTATGGTTACTAAGATGAATATATTTGTCAACTAATGAACAATGAAAGAACAAACAACAGATCTGGAAAGAAAAAAAAAATCTCATAAAAAGTTCTGCAATAAAATGAAAGGAAGGTTTTTGTCAATTTTTTTCCAGATATGACCTTAATAGTGGTATGCGTTTATGAGATGACATTCGTGGCACATTGTCCCTCTTATGGAACAAAGGAACTCTTCCCCCTCTGGAAAATGATGACGTACCTTGATTTCTACTCCCATATGATAAAGTGACCCATAAGTGCTTACAAAGTGTATCCTCGAATAAAATAGCAAGGTTCAACACCCTAAAGAACCCTAAGTATATTCTTGGACATATCGAATAGAAATGGAACCACTTATAAAGGACCAAAAGATGATATTGAAAGCCCATATTGAATGGAACACATTTACCTGTTTCGATTGGAAGATGCCATTCTCCTATTAGCACTTCTAGCTAGCCATCTTTGACCAGCTTAAGTAAGCACAAAATCTGCCATTAACTCATGATTTCCATTGTTGATCATTAATGATTATTGGTAACATTTTTTTAATTTTTTGACCTACTGAAAAACCTAAACTATTATATTAACATGCTTCAGCTGACAAATGGAAAGCTCATATGAAACATGCACTATGAAGAATCATTAGAAAGTAGATTCTTTGGTAGTAATTGTCAGATCAAACCTCTGCATAGATTCAATGCTTAGAAACAATAAGATGAACTTAAGTGGAAGGGGGTATGATGAACAATCAAAAATGAAGGGAACTATGTGTCATTTTCATGCAAATATTATAGAAACAACATCAAGCTGTAGATTTTCAAGGAAAACCAGCAAATTATACAACTTAAGCTTCTGCTATGTAGTTAGTAAGAGATCAAAAGTAGAGCATCTTAGAAAATAGTTTTTTTTTAACCATTAGACTTGGCTCTTTAAACTAATACTATGCAATAGTTCTTTAGTATTGCCTGACATATGCATAGTTATTGGATTATATATAAGGTCTTGAAGTTAAAGAATGTAGTCAGAATTCTACCTCATCTCTATCTTTGTTTTGTATGTCCGTGGAAACTGAAAGCGATGACACATCAAACCATTCATATGGCTTAACCAGACCCATCCATTAACTTGTAAATAAACTTGTTTGCTGAGTTGCATGCCTTTGCAAATACTTCTTAATTGAAATATGGAAAGCTTGAGAAGACCATATATATAGGTACAACATAAACATCGAGATCAAGTAGTTAAAAGTTATACACAACAATTTTAAAAGCACTAAATTTTTTTCTGTTAAGACTTGGAAGTAATATCAGCTTGATCATAACTACAGAGAGTAGAGATTAACTACTCTTCAACAGAAAGCAGGCTGGAACATCGGTTGAGTTGCTGCTTTCACTTTGATGAGCTGATTCCATGACAATTACAGCTTACAAAAGAAATTTCACTCTTTCTATGGTGGGTTCTTCTTCTCTCTTTCATTTTTGTTCACTCTTTTTTTCTTAAATATTTTGTTTTCTTGTTATTTTCTGTAACACTCTTTTAAGTGGGTTCTTCTTCCTCTTTTCTTTTTTTTTTGCTTAATTTTTCGTTTTGAATGGGGATGCTGATCTATATGTGCTTGGGCGTGTGAGCTAAAAACTATAT
Organism: Solanum chiquidenum; assembly: GCA_029582725.1. Classification (NCBI taxonomy): domain Eukaryota; kingdom Viridiplantae; phylum Streptophyta; class Magnoliopsida; order Solanales; family Solanaceae; genus Solanum; species Solanum chiquidenum. The sequence continues at coordinate 2,376 of JAJOOS010020201.1, read as the reverse complement.
GAAGTATTTGTGTGTCATGTGAAACAAATTGAGCTAAAAAAGATATTATAACAACTAATACAATCTTGGTCGTGCTCAGCACGGGCAACCTTTACTAGTAGCTTAGAAACGAGGGTACAGAACCAACTTTATTGATCAAATAACAACAACAACAACATGCTCCACGTAATCCACAAGTGGGGTCAGGGGAGAGTAAAGTGTACACAAACCTTACCCCTACCTTGCAGAGGTAGAGAGGTTGTTTCTGATAGACCCTCGGCTCAAGGAAAAACATATCAAAGCAGCTACTCATTGAGTATTCTCCATGATACTCTGGATGAAACCTCCAATAGAAGTGTAAGAATAGCCACCTTCCATGGTTGCTGCTCTGCTCTTCTCCTTCATCTGCTTCACTTTCATCCGGATTTTATTTTCCGGGTCCATAAGTTCCCTTATTGCTTTCTCAATCTCCTCTGCTTTCACTATAACTTCTTGGCCCATCGTCCCTGTCGGTTCCTTCCTGTAATCCATCTTAATCTCGACTGCCATATCCAAATCCTTAACCAACTGAAACGCATTTGCTTGCTGCTCTGCGTACATTGGCCAAGTAGCCATTGGCACTCCAAAATAGATGCTTTCCAAAGTCGAATTCCATCCACAGTGTGACACAAAGCCACCCACTGCTCTGTGAGATAAAATGGCCAACTGAGGTGCCCATCCTATCACCTGTTGAAAAATAGTAGAGATGGAAATAATAAGATGCTATGATTATTAATAAAAGATAAAATGAAGTTGCAATGTGAAACAATAATAGCGCACTATGAAAGGCGCTGTCTTCAAAGTGGATTTTATATCTAGCTAACGAGTGACAGCGTACTCCCAAAATACAATGCATCATCTAGAAATTTTGTAATGTATACTCGAATAGAAGTTCGGAGAACACTTAAATCTCTCAACTGTTTATATAGGAATTTGGAGCGAAAAAGAGAAAGAACATGGATTCTTGAAGAGGGTGAGAAAATGAGGAGCCAAAAGATAAAATTATGAAAAATTGGATATGTTATTTTTAAAAAAATAAAAATAAAATGTTATTCTTTTTAGCACGCTAGGTTTTAAATCATTCAAAATAAAATCAACGCCCCTCCAGTCTTAACCAAAGGTTTTAGGTTCAAGCTTTGAATATGGATCAGGGACCTGGCTCCATATGAAAAAAAAAAAACAAAAAAACAACAATACCTTTCCAATCCCTTGTGTTCTTTGCAAGAACCCTTCTGGCAATACTTCTTCAAATTTTTCATAGTCACCTGGAAGTGTTGCATCTTTCTGTGGTGGTTGTCTCAATGTCCACAAAAACCGACACCCACTATTCTCGAGAGCATATGTTATTTCCTTAACTTGCTCTACCGTAAAACTTCCTCCACTACCAAAACAGAGAAACACTACAGATGAAGGGGGTTGATCATCTAACCATTTCATAATATTCTGGTCTGATGAACTCAAGTTCTCACCTTGAACGTTATTAAGGTTCAATACCGGTCCCACAGGGTATACCGGTGGTATATTCTTGTCTCGTGAGAGGGAGTTTATCGCGTGAGAATCCAGTTCAAGAAAGGTATTAATCATTATACCTTTGGTTTCTCGAAACCTTCTTGTAAGGTCAAGAAACATGGTGGAACCTCCTTCCTTGTCTAACGCGACAGAGGGCAAACATTTTGCAGGAAATGGATTGAAATATGTTGATATAGAAAGTTCTGCTTCAGGGTCATCTTTGTAATTAGTAATATCTCTTCCAAAGTCATCACTAAGGCTCTGTATATGGAACTGAAGACCAAGAGGAGCTGCACCACAGGTGTAGAAAACATAGGTTGGTAGCTCGAATTCATTGGCCACGTCTATCATAGAGGTGCAAAATAAGTCGATGACAATACCTGCACGTTAATATCACATATAATTACTAGAACTTTATCCATCGCAAGACTAAAATTTCAAAACTATCATTGTAGCATAAAAAATAAAAACTAAGCTTTACTCTACCCACAATAACAGTGAAGTCATTGAAATACTTTTTCTAGTCGCGTTAAATTGAGAAGGTTGGTGTAGTGGCGCAACACCCCTTTCAACTTAAATACTCCCTCTTGTCATAATTTATGCTGTATCATTTGGATTTCGAGAGTCAAACTTTTAAAATTTGACCATAAATTCGGGTATAGAATCTTTAAGCTTTTGGAAATCAAATTCATATTCAAAAATTACAATAAGTCATAATAATTAATAATTTTAAATACTTAAAAGGCACATTAAAATATCATAGTTAAGAAAAACTATTTGGCTCTCGAAATTCAAGAAGTATCATAAAGTTTGGATGGAAGGAAGTACCATTTTTTTAATTTTTTTTTT
>JAJOOS010020200.1:0-24629 GCA_029582725.1 Solanum chiquidenum | reverse complement strand
TGTTCTTCCTTGTGAGAGTGAGCGTTGCATTTGATTCCGAAACTTTAAATGATTAAACCTTTGTGTGTGAAATTGGAATCATTCCTTGTGTGAGGGCATTTGAACACTTTGGTTGAGCTTGAACTTGCATTTGAAGCAAGTATTGTGAGAATGAGATTCTTTGATATTGGTGAGTCACAACTTGAATCTTTGAGTACACATTTGATCTTTGCATAAGTAACTTGAGTCTTGTTGTGTGCATTCATGATTGAGTCTTGTGTAGCACTGTTCGAGACCTCTTTTTTGAACGACTGAACTTGAGTTTGCTTGAGGACAAGCAAAAGTTTAAGTTGGGGGTGTTGATGAGTCCACAAATTTGACTCATTTAGGGCTATATTTTGATAGAATTAGTGTCCTCAAATGCATGTTTTGTCTCAATATCTGATGAAAACCCTTAAGTTTAAGGTATTTGAAGTTTGAGGGAAAGCATGGACACTACTTAGCAAAAAGGAACAAAGGCAGATGAAAAGAATGAAGAAATGAAGATATGCGGATCGCCGAACCCTTTCGGCGAATCGCCAAAAGATCTTAGTCTCGCCTTTTGCTCCAGTATCCTGAGCCTTGAAGGAAAGGATCAAATCAGCGGTGAAAATGAGTAGTCGGCGTATCGCCGAGCAGTTTTGTGAAATAGTACTATGTCGCCCAATGATCCAAAACACGATGATGCTGAAGGCTAACGCAAGACGGCGATGAACTACACCAAAGGGAGAATCGCCGAGTTGATCGGCGATTCCGACTAATGTCGCTGAGTGATCCGCTGCAACACAGATTTTTGAAAACTATAAATACTCGTTGAGAATTATTATTTTAGTATTGAAATTTTAGCCTTGAAAAGTAAATTTTTCAGACTTGGATTCTATTTTTGAGTTCTAAGTTTGGAGAGGGTTTTGAAGGACTTGAAGGTTCAAAAGGTTTCAACTCCAAGATTTTGGACTTGGGTCTTGTGGATTCTTCACTCTTGACTTGTTTTGAGACTTAAAATCTTTATACCCATTTGAATCCAAACTCATTTTGGTATAAATTTCTATCTCTTTAGCATGTCTAGCTAAAATCCCAATTTTTAGGGTGTCATTTTGTGAATATGGGTTAGATTTGTTGTTGGGTCTTGCTTGTTGGTGGTTTATTTGTTGTTTTGATGTGATTTCGTTTAGTAGTTGTGGTGGAACTTAATGAAATTGTAGTTGCAAATACGATTTCACCTTTGTGTTTTCGACCTACTCGAGAGAAAGGACGTAAAACTAAGACTACTAAATTGATGGCCAGTGCGAGTGGGTCGGCATGAGGTTTAGCTCGAGAGAGTGAACCCTAGTCCCATGTCCACACACTCAGCTCGAGAGAGTGAGTGGGTTAAGACGAAGGTTGTTCTTCATGCGGCAAGTGGGTGTCCGAGAGGAACTTGCTTGAAATGGGGTAAGTTGCTCGAGAGAGAGCTTATCCCCTTTAAAGTGTAGCCTAGTCACAAATATTCAATGAATTCACTACCAAAAGCATGTACCCAATGATTTAGTCTATCCCGTATTCCTATCACATCCCAAGAATCCCGTCTCCATATTAGTAACTTTCTTTATTTTCATTGTTTTTGCTGATTTTTGTTTACTTTTGAAGACCCCCATTGTTAATTGACACTTTAGTGTCACCCCTTTATTTAATATATTTTTATTTGACAATGTTTTTAGCTATGACTAATTAGAATTCAATTTTATTTTTCTATTAATTCTCAAAACCACTCCCTGTGGGAACGATCCCAACCCTTGGTTGGGTTATTATACTATTGTACGATCGTAGACACTTGCATTGAAAGTTGTGTCTTGATTACGCAAACATCAATGATTTTATTAAAAAAAACACAAAAAAATAATCGAACCAAACCGATGAATTATATACATACTCAATATATTGTTTTTATAAACAATTTTAAATTTTTTATATATGTTTTCATTAAAATTTCCTTATACTTTACTTATTGAAAGCAAGAATGTCCAATGTGAAAACATTTATCTTATTAATTTCATGTATATGAGTACTGTTTATGACAATTCTTTGTGGGACTGAAAATGTTATTATATCTTTCTTCTAGGCTAATATAGTGAATTTTAAAGCTTTATTGATAGTAAATCCAGTGATCGAAAGTTCGGTAATTTAAGTCATTCTAACTATTTTTTGTTTTGAATGGATTGTTGTCACTTTTTTCACATTTTGAATGAATTGTTTCTTTTATTTTTGTGTATGGTTAATAACCGAATCAAACCAAACTGTTGGAATGTATGCGTCCACTAAGTACGATAGGACCAGGTCCTCAACACAATTATAATGAGCAGAAAATAAGTACTGAAAATAAAGATGGCACATGAAATTTACGTGGAAACCTCCTTGCTCAAGGGAGTAAAAACATGACCTGTCACACAGAATTTTCAACTGCTTTTACTAAACTTCACAAGCCAAAGTAAAACCTAGTTTACAGCACACACGAGATTAACCTCTTACTCTCTATTTGAGCAATACACTATCACTCACTGAGCCAAAGCAATGCATGCATTGCCCACTATACTAACCCAACTGATTAATATAGACTTTGACTAAGACACTAAGTTGCCCTCAACTAAGTTCTTACAATGATTCACCCAAGGTTGAAATGTTTTTATCACAAGCGAAACGATTCCTACAATATAAGCACAAATACAAGCAATCAAGGTAACAACTAGTTCATGAAGCAATAATGTAAACTATTAGGTCCCTTGTTGTTTTGAAGCTTGAATCTCTTTCTTTGAATGAATGAGTGATTTGTTGTTTGTTGCCTTGAATATATCAAACATCAAGAGTTAATACCCATTGGATAAACAACCTCGTCCCTTCTGGTTGGTGTAGTACTTTGACGACCTCACCAACTTCTGACGCAGACAACTTTCCAGCTGTATAGCATATGGTCCTGGACGAACATACTCTGTAGAGGATCGGGTCCCTGCACTTGTGAGGAGATCATCAAAACATCTGGGAGTATTAAGACTTATCACAAACCGAAACCGATAACCACCAAATTGATAAATGTATAATATATTTGGTTTGGTTTGATTTTGATAATTTTAAAACCGATTAAATTGGTTTGGTTTTGATTTTGACTAATAACTGATCCAAATCGATCCGTGAACACCCCTAATAATCACTTATATTTATCCTATTTTTTTTAGGGGGTCTATCTAAACCTTATTTAGTTTTAACCTAGCTACATTTTTTCTATACCATTTAAACACAAATTTTAAAATCACATATAAGTATTTAATGCGTTTACATTAAAAGGGTAAAAAATATTTAATTAAATTGCACCACATATTTTATTTTTTCCAAGTTATCCAGATAAATCCATCTTCAATACAGATTCACTGTAATTATTTTCTTCCAAAAACCCAGCTGCCTTAAACCTTTTACAAATGAAATGTTAGCAACATTAACTTGAAGTTAAGTATTTTCTTAAAGTTTGGTTCAATTTTGTTTAATTTTTAAATTTGATTCGATCCAATTTTTAGTATATATGCCCACCCATACAAAGATAATCTAGTCAATTGACATGAAGAGATTGTACTTAAATTCGATTCGGTCCTCATGCATAACGTGAATATATTGTACATGGATATGAAAGAATTATATTAAAGAATAACTAATTACTATTTTTATTAATCATCATATCTTTGTAAAATTATATATATATTTGAAAGTTTGTAATAACATATAATCACAAACATTTATTTACAAAAATAACATAAATATATGTAATTTATTGATGCGGTACTTTAGAATATTATGATACCTTATTTATGAATCATAATTTACTCATTTGATTAATAATAATAGAAATTGAAAAAGTTTTTACTAAACTTTCATAAATTATGAAACTTTTAAATTTATACTATAATTTAAGAAAATCAAATAATACGTAAAAATAAAATTTTAACTTTAAATTAACCAAATTTTGCCAGAGATCAACTTGTGTATTTTGTCTCTTCCGATGAAAAATGAGAAAAGGCAAACTAGGTGACAAGTAGATAGAACCCTTGAGAAAATATAGTTGAGGATAATTACAGCTCTCTCTCTCTCTATCAGCACCATTCATTTGGGAAACTGAAGGCAAAGTAGCGCTGCTGTTTCTCTCCATCATCTCACTTCACCCTGCAAGCAAGATTTCATGGTTGGGCCTTTGACTCTTTTGAGCAACCACACACCGTAAAGAGGAAGTCCATGGCTACTTCTTTGAATTCCGTTCTGGGCTTTCCGTCAACCGTATGTCACCTCCTTCTCTTTATTTCCTTGTAAATTCATTGCTTCAATGGAACATAAATTGCTTTGCTCATATACTAACGGTAGCACAGAGGAACAATTTATTAGATTAGAATGCGTTAGAAATTCTCTCGGAATGCTGCTTTTGGCTAAATTCCATAATCTTATTCGAATTTCATACCTTCTTGTACTACTTGCTTGGTTGAATAAGAGGAACATCTACGTGCTATTTCCAGTTACTGTAAAAAAAGAGCTTTGAAAAGCATAAAAGAGATAAGAGTGGAGATAAATGGATGTCGGAGAAGCCCTAAGTGATTCTATTACCAAAAGTTAGGAATACGAGAAGGGGAAAAATAAATTTATAAACTATTATAATTGAGAGAAAAGAGAGGTAAGGACTTAACATCAGTTTAAATTGATTAAGGACAATTATTATCAATAAGTTTTGACATGAGATAGTGAAATCAAAGAGAGATGGAGAGGCTATTTTGATCGATTGGTTAACTCAAATCATGAGGACAACTTTAAAGATGGATACATCTGTTTAAGAGAGCCTTGCTACTCTCTTAGAATTAGATTTGCACAAGTGGTAAATGCTATGAATATGAGGATTAGCAAACTTGTGGTCCATATGGTATTCTTATACAGGTTAGGGAATGATTTGATAGCTACGATTAATACGGTTTATCAAGCTATTCATAATTATATTAGTAGTTGGAAGATGCCAAATAAGTGGAAATGAAGTAGCTTGTTTCGATATATGAGAACATATGATCTGCTTAAATTTCTATTAGCTGTCTGGTATTAACTTAATGAGTCGTAGGATGAATCATTGGGAAAAAGTGAAAGAAAATAGGCTTATGGGCATTAATAAAGGTCATAGAAAACCAGTTTGGATTTATGCCTTTTAAATCCAAGGCGGAGGCTATATTTTTGTTCAGAAATGAAGAAAGTGCACAATGAAAGAATGAATTATCTCCTTGTGATATTCATTGAGGTACAACATAGGATAAAATGTCAAGAAAAGTTCTTTCGTGGGTGCTGAAGATAAGTGAATTCCCATCATATACATAAGTTTTGGATATATCAGAGGAGCCATCACACATGTAAGAACAAGGGGAGGAGATATATAGGAGTTTTCCATATCTTTGGTTTTACACCAGGAACTGCTCTAGTCTATACCTTTTCTTTATCCTAGTTACGGATTATCAGGCCAATTATATACAATATGGTGTCATAGTGTATGCTATTTGTAGACAATGTTGTGTTTAGGACGCTAGTTGAGAAGAACTTGAACTGTGGAGAAGCAACGCAGAGAGCAAGAATTTTAATATAAGTAAGATAAATAATAAGCAATACAAATTTAGCCAACGTCTGAAGAATGAGGTTCAGGTGATATTAGTTTATATTGCGATGCCTAAATGCAAATATTTCTGATATCTACACTCGTCTTTGAGGAGATCAATATGATAGATTAATACACACACCATTAAAATACGCTGGCACCCTACCAAAGTAAAAGGCTAGTTTCATATAATGGTGGAACCAACAATATTATATTAGAGAGAGTGTTGGGCCCCTAAGGCCCAATATATCAACTAGTTAGGTATCATAGAAAACATAGATGCTAGGAGATGTGAGATCAAACCAGATTGAAACTGATTACATCCAATAGTTTGTGCAAGTAACATATAGAGAACAAAGAGAAGAGGCGGTTGTTTGAGATGGATTGATCATGCTTTATGTAGACCTCTAATGGTCTGGGAAGTAAGTGTGACTCCATGATAGTTGTGTTATAATGTGACGAGGTAAATCTGAAATGACCTGAAGGAAGTTGTCTCCAATTAAATGTAATTTTTAGAATCAATGTAAGCTTAGTAAATAGCAGGATAAAGTAAAAGTGAAATGCCCATATAGCCAACACTAACTAGCTGGGGTTAAGAGTAATCGTTATTGACGTACTTACATTAGGTCCAATATTTGAAACGAGTCTTTCTAGTTTTTGGTTAGAGATTGTATGACAGCTTTGGGGGATGTGTGTGAGAGTAGTTTAATTTGTCCTATCCTAAGACAAAAGGTACTGGAATAAATATGGATTATTCATATAGCGACCTCAAGTAGTTTGTGATTAAGGGTTGTTGAAGTTTGATTTTAGTTACTGTAGTAACTTTTAGCAAAATAAGTTATTTAGTTTGAATAAATTTGAAATTTGAATTTTAGTTAGGTTGTTTTAGTTGTTGAGATATTTTAGGATTTTTAAATTTTTAAATTATGCAGATTATGTGGTTTATGTTGGGTATTTAAAGTCTCTTAATGCTTAATAAAATTATTGAAATCAATTGAAAGTTATTTCAATCCATTGAGAGACATTTTCAATCTTTTTGTGCTGCCCTATTTTAAAAAAAACACCAATAGTGGTATCAGAGCTTCATTGATCGTAAGGGATCTGTGAAATCTTTCAAAGAACTACCATACATTTTTAACCCGTAAGGGCTACCTTTTTAACCCATCAGGGCTACCCATTTTAACACATCAGGCCTACCTTTTCAACCCGTGCTTTTTTCAACGCACAGGCATTTCTAAACCAATTTTTAAACAAAAATAATGGCAAGCAGTAGTCTCTCTTTGAATGCCCCAAAAATTTTCACAGACAAAAACTATCAAATTTGGTCTACGAGAATAAAATCATATTTTGAAATCTATGTAATATGTGATGTTGTGATGGAAGAAAAACCCTTGCAACCTCTCTCTACAAATCATACAAAAGTTCAGATTAAAGCACTTTCAAAAAAACTTCTACACAAGACAATGTCATCACATGTGTTTTTGAAGAACAAAATCAAAAGAAGAAAAAGAAAAAAGAAGAAATTTTGCAAGTTCAAAAACAATGAAAAAAATCCAGCATCAACTACCAAAGCAAAAATTGAGGAGGAACATTTTTTTCAATTGCAGTAACTAAAGCAAAGGAGGAGTGTTGAAGTTTGATTTTAGTTACTGTAGTAACTTTTAGCAAAATAAGTTATTTAGTTTGAATAAATTTGAAATTTGAATTTTAGTTAGGTTGTTTTAGTTGTTGAGATATTTTAGTATTTTTAAAATTTTAAATTATGCAGATTATGTGTTTTATGTTGGGTATTTAAAATCTCTTAATGCTTAATAAAATTATTGAAATCAATTGAAAGTTATTTCAATCCATCGAGAGACATTTTCAATCTTTTTGTGCTGCCCCATTTTTAAAAAAACACCAACAAGGTTGGCATTTTTATCTAGATGGAGAGTTATGCTCACAGTTCTTGATTCATGAATTTGGTGTTATTTGTCTCCGTGATTTATTTGTTTCTTCTTAATGAAAGTTACAGGCAAACTACTGGAATCTATCTAGGATTGCCTCTCTGCAGAAGGTTGCACACTTCCCATCTTCCTTTCAGATGCGGGGGTTAAGAAGATGTGTGCCAGTTACTAGACAGAATTTCTTTCTTTTAGTTGCTAAAAGTGATCGTCTTGAAACGGAAGTTAGTGATAAGGACTCTGGAAATGCTGAAAGCTCATACTCTGAAGCTATTACACCAACTGTGAATACATCATCCTATGAATCTTCTAAAATAGAGGGGGAAGTGCAGCCCATTGGTCAAACTGAGTCGTCCGTGCAAGAAGCCGAAGTTTCAAATGGGTCTGCAACTTCTGCGAACTTGGAAGAGGAAGCATCTTCCTCCAGTCCAAAACCAACCTTGAAGAGAACTCCATTGACAGCAAGAGAGAAACTTAGGGCAGCCAGGGTTCTCAGCCGGTACAATGAATCAAAGACCTCTAAACCTCAGATGGGAAGCAAACTAATTGAGGCCCTACGAGAAAGTGAGAAGGGGAAAATGAGATCTGGACTTCCAGAGGCGCCTACAAATCTGTTTGATGATAGCAAAAGAGGGATGCCAAAACCAGGATGGACTTTTGAGTTTCCAGGAGGAATCGATGTCTTTCTTGTTGTATTTTCATTTGTATTCATCAGCACAGTTATGTTTGCTACAACATACATTGTGTGGAAAGTTGGTGCTATCCATTTCAACGAGTAGTGAGGTAGATGGTTATGTATATCCAGTTTCCTTGGGTTTTCAGGACATGGTACTGGTCTAGCCATCCACTAGCACCCGAGATGAGCAGAGTTTTGTGTACAACATATGCTTTCTTTTTCGTGGCTAAGAATTATACTGTTTTCGCCAGTTTAAGGTCCTTTTGAATCCGAAGATCTCAGGTGGCCGGTGAGTAGGGATGGCCGTGTATAGTTGAATACAAAAATTCAGCTCTTCAACACTATATTATGGAACTGTCTTATTGCCTTATATGTGGTTTATGATTTTGATTGATCAAGTTAAATGTACAGTATCTTTGCTTGTTTAAGTAGGACTTCTTGTGCTTGTACTGCGTTGCAAGGAGTGTGTGCACATTCATGACTACTTTCAACCATCTTTACGGTTGGATTAACGTTTTACATGAGAGAATAAGGATCATTCTGAATTTCCTTGCATGTGCATCCAATTTGTGTCACTATTGTAGGCGTTGTACTTGAGTATCTCTACAGATTTTGTATATCTTACGCCACATTCTCCGTCTCACCGACAAGAATACAGGATAATTGAACACATATGAATGGGACCAAGATAAGAGAAAAAAATGAAAACATGACAACAAAATAGCAAATTGCAGCAGCACTTGAAGTAACCTACCAAAAATGTAGCAAGGAATTTACGAAGACCACACGTTCAATAAGATAAATATAAGGTTGCAGGGAAAGGGAAATGGTAGATTGCTTGTCTTATCAAATCTTGTATACCTTCTTTCTTTATGGTTGAAGTTACAATAGGTAGAGTTATTGTGACCCTATCTATACCATGGAATTATGGCTGCTTGTCAATTAACCTCTTTTGTCCTCTTGTGCACAATTTTATTCAAACTTCCTCTTTACTTTTTGAGTACAGAAAAAATATCTAATCTGCTTATTCTTAATCATGTCTAATTCCCTAAATCCATCAAGCAGGTGTTCGATTTAACAATTTACACAAGTATCGAAAAATATCTCTAAATTTAGTTTCATTCTAGAACTATTGATTGTCTTAAAAACTTAATTTTACTTGACTAAGTGAACTTAGATACACTTCCGATCTTACAACATGAGTGAAATACACTCCTAAATTCTTAGCAAATTATTTAACGCTTCTCCTGAATTTTTATTAAGAGCTTCAACAAGAGATTGAAACCACTTGTTATGTCATGTGGCAGATCCAAATTATATTTAAGTTTAATTAATCAAGTAGAATAATATTTTTAAAGTTATCAATAATTTAAAAATAAAACTAATAATTTACGTTTTTCGATACTTTTCTCTCAACAATTTAATTAGTTAGTGATCGAGTGGTTGAAAAATCTCGGCCAATTTCTCTGTGCAAAAAAAGGCCTTTCTCAAGTGTGAATCTCGCTTTTGCCTATCCAATCTGTCTGACAATCTTTGGAAATTAATCTTTGACATTGTGGTTTTATACTTATCCATTAATGTCAAATTAATCATGACGTTTTGATTTAACCTTATACAATAATGGCAAATAAATCATGATATTTTAATTTATTTTTATTCATTATTAAAAATCCATTAATCAAATTCTCGTGGAAGATCTTAAACCATATGCACCCGATTCAACAAAAATCGTTACGTCCAGCTCAAACAACAGATAAATAAAGTCAAAATCATAATTTTAAATTTTAAATTTGCCTTTGCCGGAGGCTAGTATAACAAAATCAAATCCAAATCAGCAGTAGGTGAGTCAGCAAATGGCCATGTTCTTTTTCTACCTTATATATATACTGGCCTAGAAGTGTAAATGCGTTGGACATTTAAGATCCTAAATCTATCAAAGATTTCTGTTGTTAAAGGAATCCACGAAAAAAATTTGTCTTGTTGAATTGACATTGTCAATTTGTCATAATTGATAAAATCCAAATAAGATTTTCACATGACCAATTAGACCAATCAGCATCACTCATTGAACATCACGCGTAAGTACAATAGTGACATCCAATTACTTGTTAAAAAGATTTAAGAGTATCAATTTCATTTAGATTGAGAAATAGAAAAAAAGTAACAAAATTGATGGAGAATTCATTTTGTTCAGAATATTGGCCTGAAAATCAAGATTCAGTTTATTTACTGCCACAGGTTCCTTGTTATTTCCCTCAAATTCAATGCTCTCATGAATCCTTTCAAGATAGAAGAGAAAGTGCTTCTAGGAGCCACAGTGAAGCTGAAAAAAGACGCAGAGACAGAATTAATGCTCAGCTTTCTACTCTCAGAAAACTCATTCCTACTTCTGAAAAGGTAAACAACATACACTGACTGAATTACTCATATTCCACCTTGCTACCAAATTCTTCCAGATTTATCGACAATGTCAATAAGTGTAGTTACTACTCATAGCAGGTAATTTGATTACTTGTCTTATTTTCTATGTCACTTATCTCATGTGTAACACTTAAATTTGTATAAAGTTGAATAAGTAGACACATGCGTCCTACGTGACGTGAATTGCCACATAAGATGCCAAGTAGGACATGTGTTTACTTATTCAACTATATACAATTTAAGTATCTACTTATATACATTCAAAGTTGAAAAACATAAATATCAGATGAAATGACACATTTATATATTATGCCCGAATGAATTAATGACTCTGAACCCTCTTTGAAGCAGATGGATAAGGCAGCTCTATTAGGAAGTGTAGTTGATCATGTTAAGGATCTCAAAGGCAAAACAGCAGAAATCAGCAAAGTTTTAAACACTCCAACTGACACTGATGAAGTATCAATTGAGCATTTAAATGAGGAAGATGAAAACAAAGGGTGCCTTCTTAAGGCCTCTTTTTGTTGCGATGATCGACCTGAATTATTCTCAGAGCTACAACGGGCGATTAAGAATCTGAAATTAAGAGTAATGGGGGCTGATATAACTACTTTGGGTGGGAGAATTAAAGGTGTGTTTATGCTTTGTCCTAATGAGAATTCTGCAAATGATGTTTGCATGAATTCTCTCAAAAGATCACTCTCTAGAATTGCTATATCCCCTTCTACATCAAATTACAGAATTAAAAGCAAGAGGCAGAGGTTCTTCTTGCCTGCTCACTTCTCTTAATTTCCTCTTTTTTTTTGTAAAATAATCACCAATTATTCATGGAGTTTCACGGAAGACGGGACTATTTTGACATAATTTGAAATCTGATTTGAAGTTGAAATTTTGTTTTGGAGTTTCCCCCCCTTCATATATAGACCTGAAATCTCCACAATTTGTAAAAATTATTACAACTCTGTAAAACTTTTATACAATTTTCACCAAGTGAACAAATTATAGTTTATAAATAAGGTATGAGATTATCCTAAAGATTGTGCATTAATAAATCGTTTATCTTCATGTAGAGGCGAATCTAGCATTTTTTTTATTTGAATTTTTAGGTTGTATTTTTGTTATAAATAGATATGAAGTCTCCATAATTTGTAAACATTATTAAAACTTCCTCAACTTTTATACGATTTTTACCAAATGAACAAATTATAGTTTATAAATAAGGTATCAGATTATCCTAGGGGCTGGGCATTAATAAATACTCCCTCCGTCCCATTTTATGTGGCAACATTTGATCGGACACGGAGTTTAAGAAATAAATGAAGACTTTGAAATGTTTTCCAAATTGCCCTTTAAAAAGTAGACGTACTTTTCTCTCTCCTCATAAATGTATTGGAGTATTATTTTAAGATTAAGTGGATCAACAAGGGTAAAAGAGGAATTGTACCTTTAAATACTTAACATTTAAGGAAATGTGACATTCTTTTTTGGACTGACCAAAAAGGAAATGGTGCCACATAAAATGGGACGGAGGGAGTAGTATATTTTCATGCAGAGGCGAAAGTAGGAATTGATTCGAACATGGTGCACCAAGAAAAATGTACTAAGTTGGAATTGATCCTTAAGTCCTCAAGGTCAAAATCTCAACATTTAACCATATGGACAAGTTAGACTTCTTATAGTATGAGTACAAAATATAATATTATACAAATTTTAGAAAATATATACATAAAATATCTAGTTTTACGAAGAAACCACGGGTTCCGATGCCCTATTTTTTGCCTTTAAATTCGCCATTGTCTTCATGTGTTTTTTATAAATAATTGTTGGGTTTTAAAAGGTGTGAATGGAAAATGAAGAGTTGTGACTTTTATGAAGAGTTGTGATTTTTACGAAGAGTTTCGACTTTTATGAAGAGTTGTGACTTTTATGAAAGTTGTGTCTTTTATGAAAAGTTGTGACTTATATGAAATGTTGTGACCTTTCCGAAAGATTGTGACTTTTCCAAAGGGTTGTGACATTTCCGGTAAGGCACAATAAGAATCTTTTTTCACACTACCCTTTGTTTTCTATAAATTGAGGGATTTCCTCTCATTTTAAGATAATGAATTTTCTTGACTTCTTCTACTACTACTAAATCTAGTATTTTAACTGTACTTTACTGCCATTGAGTGGTTCGCTAACACCGTGGTTTTAGGTACCGATACACCGGTGAGTAAGATCGTTCTATCCTGGGAGGATATATTCCATTAACCTCGGGTACTTGAGGGGAATAATTTTCTTAAGGGGACATTGTGCATTCAGTGGGCTCGATTTTCTTTCTTTGAGAAAAATATTGTGTATATTGTTTCTAATCTGTTTCTGATTCTATTTTCTCTACTAATTTTAATTTTCTAGTTCTGAAAATACTCTTTAAACTTTGTTGTTTCTTATCAAGTTCTTCAAAGTTTTGTTCTAAGTATCTTAGGAATACAAGATGAACAACAATCTTAAGGAAATTACTATATTATTGGTATTTCTTGTATTCTACTGATTGAGAGAAACAGATCATAAAGGTAGAAGATTAATACACTACTTCTTCAGAACTCGGTGCCTTGTTTAGAAAGGTCGAAGTGAGAATGTACCAGAAAAATTGGTGGTATTCCGGTTAAAGATTACACCATGTAACCTTCTTATTATTAATCTAAGGAGGAAAATAGTTTCTAAACGTAAACTCTTTTGACATTTATCATGTGTCTTTGGAAAACGATTTGCAAATCATATGTTTTTGAATGAATTTTCCTTGGCAAATAGTGTTGACTTTAAAATTCTTTAGTTTGCAGAATGAGATATGCTGTACATTTCTTCTTCTTCTTCTTCTTCTTCTTCCTCATAATTTCACCCAACACCAGGGGCGGATCTACAACCAATGATGGGTGTGCAGGTGAACACCCTTCGCCGGAAAATTATACCGATATATAGGTCAAATTAATGAAATTGTTAATATATACATAAGTTTTGCACACACTTGACATAATTAGAGCCCTTGGCTTAGTGGTAAAGAGCGAGTTAGAAGCTTTGAGGCCCGAGGTCGAAGGTTCGATTCTTGCTAACTTTAAGGTTTTAACATCATTTTTTGTTAGTCAAAACTCACTAAATATTTTGTTGGTTACTTTTTAAAATTTTGCACACCCTTCATAAAATGTCTGGCTCCACCACTGCCCAACACCCATATCTTCTTCGATTTCTTCCAATGCTCTTACACACAATTCTTCCTCTTTCTCTTCTCATATGCTTCCTATCATTTGAGAGTTCTACAATGATTGGGGGAAAATATACTTATTTAGATTTTGGTAAAAGAGAGGGAAAAACGAGGTTCTAAATTGTGAAATAGATGTGAATTTTAGATGGGTTTTTGAAAAACATATGTTTGATTCTTTCTAAATTTAACACAATTTTATTGAGAGCATTTTGGAAGAGTTTTTCTATAATGACCCATTTTTTGTCCCCTCTCTTCTTTCTCTCATCCTTCATTTTAGTCATTTTATTTCTCATCACCATTAAAACAACAAAATTTATAATAAAAAACATAACAAAGTTTTGCTTATCTCTAATTCCTCTTCAACGTAAAAAATTCACCAAGAAAAAAAAATGAACGATAACATAAAATCTAAGTAGCAAAATAGATGAAAAATATGGCAAGAAAAGAAATAATGAAAAGAAATCAAGAAATAAATAATTTTGGAGATTAGTTTGAGATTTCTTTTAAAAAATATTATTTATTATAAAAAAATGACATGACAATATATATCTGATGTGGATAGTGAGGTGTTATCCACATCAGCGCAATTGAGAGACACACATGATCAGAGGGGTTTAAAATAGTGTGTTTTAATAACTTTAAGTATTCAGTTGACAAAGTCGCGAGTAGAAGGGTCTAGTTGACAAACAGAGCCAAGTATAAGGGTCTCTCAGGTCATTCCGCCAAAATAGTATGTCAAAATGTTATAGTTGGAAGGTTAGTTGAAAAGAAAAGCATATCTATGTGATAATCTAAGAATATGTTTTATTCTGTTTGAAGACTAAAAAAAAAAACTTTTGTAGTTTTGTACTCCATGTGAAATTTTATTGTGTCTGATTTTTGTAGACTAAAAACTTTGGTAGTTTTCTACTCTGGATAAATTGGACTATGCAATTGATTTGAAGAATATGAAAACTTCACATAATAAGTCAGTGTTGTAATTTTGATTTTCTATAAACTTCACTGTTATATAGAAACAAATTGTATAATTTTTTGTCTTTATTGTTAGTATTCTAAATACTAAGTGGTATATTTATTTGTGATAGAGGAAAAATACAGTGACTTAGAGTTTGTGATTTTGTGCCTCTATGGAATGAACTTTGACGTTGTGTAAAGATTGTCAAAGGGAATTGAAGCACTATAATTCTTTTGTAGAATAATATTTTCAAAAGAGGTTTCATGTTGCCAATGACATTTTGATAGCATGAGAAAAAATATGTGGAAAAATTATTTTCAAATACTTGAAATATATTTTTCAGATCATATTTAAAATGTGGGGGTTCTTTGCTTAGCTAAAGATAAAATTAGACTTAGTGTCTAAATTTAAATTTGGAGCACAAGATGTGAAATTTAATGATACTGTTGCATTATGTTAGACCCACAAAATTCTTGGAGTATATTTGATATTGTAGTTGCTGAGTTTCTCTTTTACTAACTACCAAATTATATATGTACTTGTTCAAAATAATTGTGTTCTTTTATTAAAGAGTATCACTTAAAATGTTGTGATTTTTCATGAAAATATATGTCTATTAAAATATAACTATTTGTATAGACATGAAAATTGGTGAATAGTCATTTGTCATGTTTTGTAAAAGAAGCATTTAGACTATATTGCCTTTATTGAACCCGATGAAACTATGTTCATGGGCAGTTCTATAACAATCAAATTGAAAGTTATGGAAAGGTCCTTCTGAAAAGGACATTTGACAAGGTGCTGACTCTAAACAATGTTTGTATCACACAAAATTGTAAGAAGTAGGAACAAAATATTTGTGAGAAAAAGCTACCTCACGGAGAGCTGTTCAAACTCAATATTTTTATTTGTTCTTACTTGCTTGAGTCAAACTGTTTGTGACATGAACACTTGGGACATGTCAACTACAAAATATTGTAAGGAAAACTGATCAACTTAGAAATTTTGTCTAACTTTGAGTGCAATAAATAAAAATGTCAAGTTTGTGTTGAATCTAAATATGCTAAGCATTCTTATAAATCTGTTGAAAGGAATTCTAATCCCTTACACTATGTTTGGATCATTGTTACCCATTGTATTGTATTGTTACTATACCTACAATGTTTGTTTTGATTGTTACTTAAAATGTATTGTATTGTATTGTTAAATTTCGTTGTTACGTAACAATGAAAACCCTTATTTTATGGAACAATCGATTTGGTATGTTCCCATTGTTACTTATTTTCTTTTTCCAATTATATCTTTACATAATATTTCAAAATACTATTTTACCCTTTACCTTATATTATTTAATTCTAGTCAAACCTCGTACCCTAGAATAATTAAGGATATTTTAGTAAATTTATAAATTACAATACAGTACGTACAATCAAACCAAACAATTAAAATGTTATTAAACAACAACAAACAATACAATCTAGCCAAACATTGTATCTATTATACAGTACAGTACAATAGAGTACAATTGATCTTGGGCGTATTTATGCGCCTAATAACCAATTAATCCTATATATATGGCTAAGTTGAGAGCATTTTTGTTGTCGGAATTAAGTTTTGAGAGTCTTTTGATGTCGCTTTTTTCTAACCAATATGATTAGATGTTTTAGGGTGAAAAGAAAAGAAGAACGAGCCAAAAGAGGGCACCTGGTCAGAGGTCGGGAAATAGATGACGAAGTTGCGGAGACAAAAAAGGGCCAAGAAGCTAGAGAATACACTATGAGGGAGCACCTCTGCGTCGCGGAGATGATACATGTGTGCAGAAAAGGAACTCCACTTAACAATGGAGTGCGCGATGGGAGCACGTCGCGGAGAGGTTTCACCTGTGCGCAACTATAGGCGAGGGAACAGGTCCGCGTCGCGGACCTGAACACCAAAAATTGGCCACGTATTTTATTTTAGACTATAAATAGTTTAAGTGTGTTATTTTTATTATTATCCAGTTTTTAAAAGAGGAGAATAGCTCGATTTGGGCGATTTTGGTCAACACTTTCTAGGGCTTTTCTTCTACTTCTTCATTTTGGTAAACCCTTTTATGATCCATAAACATTACTTGATGATCTTTTGTTCTATGAGTAGCTAAAGTCCCTTATTCTAGGGTTGTAGCTACGATTAATGATATATTAGTATTTGTTTCTAGCATGAGATAGGTTTTCTTGTGATTTATGCTTACATTCTTGTTTAATTATTTTAATGCATGATCAACATTAAAATAAACTCGTTGTCTACTCTTGAACTCGGAAGATGAATAGAGGGATAGACCAAAGAATGTGGGAAGTGTGTTCATTCTAGAGTAAAATTAGAGTGTTTCGTATATAGGATAGTCTTATATATACCTATATACCGCGCTTGATTAATATGCAAGATGATAGCTTAATGCTTTGCCATCGGTTCATGCCTATCCCCGCTCAACGATGTAGTTAGGTTGTCGATGGTGGTAGGTGATTAGAGGTCGGAAGATCATGATCGTAAAATGAACCTTGCAAATCCATAATGAGGTTAGCCTGTCGAATGCTAGGATAAATTGATATTATGCCGGAAATTGGGTTATGCTGCAACCCTGGATTACTTTCCCATATTGTGAATTTCTCTTGTTTGAAACTGTTTGATTGTAGTACTTAATTTTTGAGATTGTTCAACTTAGTTATTATAATCAAATTTCTAAAATTGTTTGTCGCATAAGTAAATTTATTTTAGACATAACAAAGTTGTTATTTATTGATTTGAAGTCCCTTGAGTTCGATAATCCGACTCGAAAGCGTCGTTGTACTACTTGAGTGACCAACAATACAATACATTATGAAACAATGGGTAACAATGATCTAAACAAAGTGCTAGAGTTAATTTACACTGATATGTTTTATATGAAGTCAATACCATCTCGTCGTGGGAAAAAGTAACTCATAATTTTTATTGACAATTGCATTTGATACAGTTATGTCTATTTGATGAATGGTAAGGATGAAGCAATAGAAACATCTAGGCAATATAAAATTGAAGTTGAAATCAGTTGGGAAAAAGATAAGAAGTGATAGGGATGGAGAATATAAATCTCCTTTTGCAGAAATATGTTTGGAAAGTGGATTTATCCATCAAACTACTGCCCTATTCACCTCAATCTAATGGAATTGCAGAATGAAAAAAAAAACTGAACTTTGAAGGAAATGATGGCTATATTACTTATAAGTTCAGGTTTACCACAAAATTTGTGTGGAGAAGCTATCCTTACAGCAAAAGGGAACAACAAAAAGTTTTTTCTTTTCAGAAAGAAAGCAACAAAAAGTTTTGTTTGTTCAGGACACAATCTATTCCATATGAGAAATAGAAAGGAAGGAAATCCAACTTGAAATATTTCAAAGTGTGGGGGTGTCTAGCCAAAGTTCAAGTTCCTATTCTTAAAAGGATTAAAATAGGACCTAAGACTGTGGACTGTAAAATTAGACTTGAGTAGTCTAGTGAAGGGTCTAAAAAACCTTGGAATAACAAAGGGAGAATGTAGTTAATAAAGAGATTCAGAGGCGTAGTAAATATCAAAGGACATCTACTTTCTTCGGATCTACGTTTGTAACATTTCCTATGTCTTATGTGGACTCATCCTTTTGGAAAGATGGTGTTAATAGTGATATTTGATCAATCTTGAGCAATCCTATTGGAAGTTGGTTGATCTTCCTCCAGGAAATAAACCTTTGGGTTCAAAGTGAATCTTCAGAAGGAAAATGAAAGTCGATGGAACTGTTGACAAATATAAAGCAAGACTTTGTTTCAAAGACTTTAGACAAAACAAGGTCTTGATCTTGTTGACACATACTCGTCAGTAACTAGAATTACATTCATTCGAATGTTAATATTATTAGTTGCAATATATGACCTCCAAATTCATCAAATGAATGTGAAAACAACTTTCTTAAATGGAGAATTGGAGGAAGAAATTTACATGAAATAACCCGAGGATTTTGTGGTTCCTGGTAATGAAAAGAAAGTGTGTGAACTTGTTAAATCACTTTATGGACTAAAACAAGCACCCAAACAATGACATAAGAAATTTGACCAAACTATGTTGGTAAATGGATTTAAGAATGATGGAAGTGATAAATGTGTTTACATTAAAATCACAAGGTCATTGTTTGTTTGTATATTGGTGATATGTTGATCATCAGCAGAGACACTAATGACATAAATGCTACTAAACATATGCTAGAAATCAACTTTGATATGAAACATCTTGGAGTTGCTGATGTGATCTTAGGTATAAGAATCCTTAGAACTCCATAATGTTTAGTATTGTCACAGTCTCATTACATTGAAAAGGTACTTGACTAGTTCAAATACTTGAATTTTAATATTGTCAAGACTCCAATAATGTGAGCTTTGCACTTCAAAAGAATGAATGTGAAAGTGACTCACAATTGGATTATGCTAGAGTATTGGGAAGTATGATGTATATCACGAAGTGTGCGCGATCAGATATATCATGTGCTATTAATGAACTGAGTCGGTTCATGAGTGATCCCAATCGAACTCATTGGATGTCAATTAAAAGAGTTTTAGGGTATGTAAAACATACTCAAAACTATGTGCTGCATTATAACAATATCCAACAGTATTGAAAGGATATAATGATGCAAATTGGATCACCGGGATCAAATGAAGTAAAATCCACGAGTGGATATGTATTTACTCTTGGTGGAGGAGTAGTCTCTTGAAAATCTTCCAAAAAGACATGTATCGCTAGCTCTACAATGATCTCTGAGCTAGGTGCTCTAGATAAGGTCGGTGAATAAGTTGAAAGACTCCAAAATTTCTTGATAGATATTCTTTTTGGCCCAAACCTTTGGCATCAGTATGCATACACTTTGATAGTCAAGATGCAATAGGTAGGGCGTGGAGCATGATGTTTAACAGAAAGTCTCGTCATATAAGACATAGACATAATACCGTTAGAAAACTGCTCTCTAGTGGAATTATCACAAATGACTATGTAAAGTCAAAGGATAATGTGTCAGATCCACTTACAAAAATGCCTAACTAGAGAGAAAGTTGAAAGATCATCTAAGGGAATGGGTTTATGGCTTAGGACAAGTCATCATGGCGGTAACTCTACCTAGCAGACTGGAGATCCCAAGAGCTAGGTTCAAGGAGAAAAACAAAATTGTGACTGGCGGTTCGACATTGTCAACCAACTCAATCCATTCTCATGATGAAGGCAATGCTCAGGAATAAGGATACAACATTAATGATTGTTAATGAGTTAATAAAGCTTAAAGTTTTTAATGATTTGCTAAGTTTGATAGATTTGACCAAATAGTGTATCTACGCGATAACACGGTTAGAAATCACCTATGTGAGTGTGAAGTGTAAGCCGCTTCAAAGAGGATGATTGTCAAAAGCCTATCTCTCTATACACTTATGAAACTAGGAGGTGTTCATGGCTGAAACGAACATAACCGTAAGAACCATAAACGGTAAAGGATTGATTGTGTGACATATGGTTGTCTAGGTATACACCAAAGCTTGACGGTTCAAAGATATCAAATCTACCTATTGACCGAGTATATCTGACATATGTTCACTACGGAAAGTTCAAAGGAAAACCTACTTATCCAGATGCAATTATTTCTTGCTTGTAAAGTACACAAACTTGTCCGTTTCCTTTTCTTGGAGTCATTCCCCATTCATGCGGGGGATTGTTAGGTTTTAAAAGGTGTGAATGGAAAATGAAGAGTTGTGTCTTTTATGAAGAATTGTGATTTTTACGAAGAGTTTCGACTTTTATAAAAAGTTGTGTATTTTATGAAAAAATGTGACTTATATGAAAGGTTGTGACCTTTCCAAAAGATTGTGACTTTTCCAAAGGGTTGTGACATTTCCGGTAAGGCACAATAAGAACTTTTTCACACTACCCTTTGTTTTCTATAAATTGAGGGATTTCCTCTCATTTTAAGAGAATGAATTTTCTTGACTTCTTCTACTACTACTAAATCTAGTATTCAAAGTGTACTTTACTGCCGTTGAGTGGTTCGCTGACATCGTTATTTTAGGTACCGATACATCGGTGAGTAAGATCGTTCTATCCTAGGAGGATATATTCCATTAACCTTGGGTACTTGAGGGGAATAATTTCCTTAAGGGGACACTACATTCAGTGGGCTCAGTTTTCTTTCATTGAGAAAAATATTGTGTATATTGTTTCTAATCTATTTCTGATTCTATTTTCTCTACTAGTTTAATTTTCTAGTTCTGAAAATACTCTTTAAACTTTGTTGTTTCTTACCAAGTTCTTCAAAGTTTTGTTCTAAGTATCTTAGGAATACAAGATGAACAACAATAATTACTTGAGATTACGTACAATTTTATAAAAATCTACTAGTCAACAATAATAGCTAGTTATATATACTTTAATAATCTTTTCACATGATACAAACAATTCTTTTACTTGAGTAAAAGTCTTTTCTTACAAAATTTGAAACAGTGGCGGATCTATGAAGGGATGTGGGGGTGCCACGCCACCCCCGAACTTCGACGGAAACTCTATATATACATAGGTATATATATATAATATTTATATAAATATAAAGCGTGCCACCCAGAGAACAAAATTGGCTTGTGGTGCCACGGTAGGAGGGCAACTTTAGAAGGCTGATGTTGCGGGTTCGAATTCCATTTGTACCTATTTTTTTGAGAAATTTGCTGCAGACGTTTTTTAAGAAAAAAAAAAGGCTCCAAGCACGTTTTTTTAAGGAAAAACAGCTGGCACATTATTTTATTTTATTTTTATAATTATTATTGACTTAAATTAAATTAATTACATTATTACTCCTTTGAGTTTTTTTTATTTGGCACCCACGGACTCTAAATCCTGGATCCGCCATATAAAATGATGAAATAAATGTATTTAAATATCTCGACGCGCCAAATATATGTATTTGAAATCTAAAATCTGGCGGTAAGATTTGCAATGTCGCAAACCAGCTTGAATCCTATCGGATCACTACATGACAGGTCGCAAGTTAGTGATGAATCATTGCTGGGCCAAAATACAAGACAAACTCACCTTCATTTGTTGAGAGAAATTAAAAGATATCTACTTTTCATGACTAAAGTTTTAAAAGAGATTTTTTTTCTAATTTAAATGAGTTTGCACGAGTCCTTCATTGGGGGAACGCAGTTGTATCTACTTTTGAAGAAAAATGTGTTGTCTTTAACCACAAAATGAAGAACATCTTGAATCTTTGAAAAGAGATTTGTGGCAAACTTTCCGGAACTTCCCCAGACTATTCAAAGTAGGCTAAGGAGCATCATGAGTCATTCAAAGTAGAAAAAATGCAAGAAGACTAAATATAAGTGCAGTATTGAAAGCCTATAAGGTAGGGTGATGAAACCAAGTTATCATCAAAACATCGAGAGGAGCTCACATTTAAAACTTGAGACTATTTAGAAGAGACTTGAGTTGATCAAAATTGAAAGACTTCATTTCCAATTATTAAAACTTCTTCAAAGCTCAACTTTAAAATTTGATGTGCTGCAAACGTGAATTGTAAAAGACTTGAAACATTGAGAAGAACTCATATCTAAAAAAAATGGGGTTGTTCAGAGGAGATTTGCATTGGTTTGGATTGGAAAAAAAATCGTGTATAAATAGTATATGACTATATACATCTATGATATATAGTTATACATCATATAACAATTCTACACTATTTATACAATATCCATAATTTATCAATCTAGGACCGTTAAAAACAAGAATTGTTTTTCTAGTCAAAATTAGATATATATATCTCCATCATATATAAATTTAGACGAGAAAGAAATACTTTCTAGATTGATTAGAGTGAATTTTACAAGTCACTCAAATCGTCTCCTATATTTTATTTGGAGCTGCGTGCACTATTGCCGAAAATTTTAACTAAGGGTATTTAGGAATAACAACACACACAAAATGATTTATCCAATTTTTGAAAAGATAAAACATATTCCTCTGTCTCAATTTATATCTTACTTTTATTTTTAGTCTGTTTCATATTTCTATACTTCCTCTGTCCCTAATTATTTGTCCATTTTTGAATTGACACACCTATTAAGAAAACAATAATTGACATAGTGAGTTTACCATTTTATCCCTATTAATTATGAAGTGGATGAATTAAAAACTTAAGATTTTCAAAAAGTTCTACTTTTTTCAATAATTAATTGAGGATATAATAGATAAAAAAAATTGTCCTTTCTTAATTTGTCAAAATGGACAAGTAATTAGAGACAATTAAAAAAGGAAAAGTAGACAAGTAAATAGGGACAGAGGGAATATTAAATAACAATTTAACTTTAAAATTCTCATTTTATTAAATGATTTATAGCCACGCGATATCTATCATTTATTTTAAATCATAAATTTCAAAAACCTACCTTTCTTTCTTAAATTCCGTGTCGAATCAAACTAACTAACTCATATAAAATGAGACGAAGAGTAGAAAGACAAAAGAAATTTGTGGTATAGAAGTATAATCGACATAGACGTCAAACAAGTGAGTCGAATCGGAGTTGAGCACGACAGAGCGGGCAAGTAGACCGAGTTGTGAGCCACTTATCCACACATTCCGAATGAAAACAATGGTGAAAAACACCTAGACATATACAACACTCTGCTTCACCAATGTTAGTTCCGTATAAGGTGATCGGCAATTTACTGATACAAGTTGTTGGGTCCAGAAAGTAGTGACTGCGGCGCGTGAGAGGACTGGCTTTGACAATGGCATATGCAACGAGGGTAGAGGATAAGAATGGTAAGTAAGAGAATTACGACGATGAAGAAAAAAGGATAGCCATGGATTTCGTAGTTTCCGTCTTCGAACTCAGCATAGTGCCATTGGAATGGTTGGGAAGCCATTAGGGAATTTAAATACTATGTATAATATCGATATAGTTAGTGTAAACAAATAAGTATTCCTATAATTTTATTTGTTATTTTGAGTTTTGTGAAGGCAGGACATGTAATATAATATATTCTCATTCCACAATGAGAGAACTAAAAACATCGACTTTGGTTTGGCTAATTTTTTTTGCATACTAATTCTTTTTTATACTATCTTATTACTTTACTACTACACATAAGCTACCAGAAGCACACGCCTCTCTAAGTTGATGTGTCTGCTCTAGATGAGAATATTTATGAATTTTTTGTATTTTTTTAGTTTCTTTTTTTTTTCTTAAGTTTGTTATATATTTGAATATTGCGTAAATATACTATTAATTCTAATAATTAATAGTTTAAAATATTTAAAGGACATAAAAAATTGGTTGAATCTTAAAATTCTATTTGTGCTAACATAAATTTATAAAGATAAAGTAATATATATTATTTAAAAAAGACGTAAAAGTATTATAAAACATAATAATTAACTTTAAATATTTAAAAACATAAAAAATTCCCTTGACTCTCGAAATTTTATCTAGTGCCACATAATTTAGGACAAAGGAAAGAACATATATTACGTGAAAATAACGTAAAAGATATTATAAATCACAAATAATTAATTACTTAAAATATTTAAAGACATAAATAAATTAGGACAAAAGGAATAGTATATATTTTTTACAAATTTGATAAAAAAAACACTATAAATCATAATTAATGATATAACATATTGAACGACTTTCTAAATTTTCTCTATATCATATAACTTAAATAT
>JAJOOS010020199.1:0-26734 GCA_029582725.1 Solanum chiquidenum | reverse complement strand
GCAGATAGGGTGGGTGGGTGGGTGGGTTCGGAAGAGAGTTTTGGAAAATGTTTTCCTTAAGTTTTGAAGGGAAGTCATTTTCCTTAAATTTGAGGAAAATGAGTTGATTTGGAAAACATTTTCCAAACCATTTAACCCAACCAAACATGAGAAAATTGGAAAATATTTTCCTTCATACCAAACACACCCTTAACGTTCGAATTTCATTAATTATAATTATAAATAGAAGTACATAAAAAATTAGTTTAATAATTTTGTGCACCAAGGAGAAGGAATGTACTTGCTAATCAATTTAACCCAAGAAATAAAAGAAGTATGAATATAAAAAAAAAGACAAACACCATTAGTCTTTATTATAAAAAAAATAAGAATATGAAATATCATTGTAGAAGAAGATGGCTTTGAGGTGTGTAATCAGTTTCTTTAAAGAGATATTGCCTGTATACATATTGAGAAAAATACAAACAAACCCTTCAGGATACAACAAAGTCTTTTGTTTATACATGCAGATTTTTCTTAGGCTACTTCTATATAGTCTTTGTATTTATAGAACTTAACATAGACTTTTCATGAAAGAGCCATGTGTCATGCCCCGAGCCTACACCCTGGGCGAGACTGACACTTGAGAACCATTGTTGGCCCCAAGCGAACCTTACTCAGCGAAAGACTTAACTCAACATAAATGTACTTTAAAAGTAAACTGAAAGCTCAAAAATAACTGAGAATATATTATAAATAAACATTCACTGGCCAAAGTTGCAACTCAAGTCTCAAACATAATTGAAATGGAAAGACTCAAGAACTAACATCAACTAACTGTCTATGAAGCCTCTAACAACTGAGATGGACGTCGGGACAAGACCCACGTCATCCTAATGAACTAAAATGATAAAGTAATGAAAAAGGGGATCCTCCGGAAGCAAGGAGGCTCACCAACAAATCTGAAGCTCAACTGGACAACGATGCGCTGGATGTTGATCCTGGTTACTTGAATCTGCATCATAAAAAGATGCAGGCCAACTGACATCAGTACATTGAATGTACGAGCATGCGAGGGGAATACTAAACAAGACATAAGCTTGAAAGGAACTGAAAGAACATACTTGGTCTCAACTCAACTTAACTCATTTCAATATAAAGCAATAATGTAAATCCAGTATAAATAAAAGCTTTTAAAACATGGATAACAACTGTGTGTATTTAGAAATACAATAGTAACTCTGTGTGTATGCAAAGATACAATTTAATTCTGGATGTATATAAAAAAATATAATTTACTTATGTGTATATAAGAATACAAAATACTTATGTGGGAGTTTATCTAACCGACAACCATCATTTAAGAGCTATTGTGATGATACAACATTTTGCCTCACACTGCCAGGGCCGTCCTATACCTTGCCGAGGGTATAGAACCTGACTACTAAGTGGATCCACTAGTCTATGCTAAAAAACACTAAGGAATAATCTAAAAAGTATGACCCTTTTCTACCCATGGTGGCTAGGAGTTGTCTGAACTCTCCCCTATATCGGTGCTCAATACTACTCCCAAAATATAATACTAGCTCTTATGTTTTAAAACATAACTCTGTGGTTTGAGATAATTGCTCAAAACTTAGTTCAATGGCTCTCTTGGAAATCAAAGTTTCATTTCTTTCTTAATTGTGAAAGCATTTACTCTTTGCTAAAAACTAGCTCAAAGGCTCTTTTGGAAATCTCAGTTTCCTTTCTTGTTTAAATGTGAAAACATTTTACTCTTTGGGAATACATCGTCCCGATATACTCTTTTGAATATATGAATTTCAATCTTTACTCTTTACTTAACTCAAAATTCAGGTCTTAAAACAAAGTTAAAACATTGTAAAAGACGTTTGGAAGACTCTATGAACTTCTCTTGACTTGGCTCTGAACTTTCCTTGAATTTGAATTTATGATTTCAAGAATTGTGATTTGTGATAGGAAAGATCTCATGATGTTTAGAAGTGTTTTTAGATAGTTAAACATGAGAAACGATCAAGAAATCACTGTCTGGAAGCAAGTCCGCGACGCAGAGATGCATTTAAATATTTAGTCGCGAAATAAATTTTGAGGCAGAAGAGTCCGTGACCGCGTCGCTACGCGGAGAAGATTTTTCCAATCCTGAGGAACAGGTCCGCGTCGCGGACCTGGTACCTAGATTTGCCCGACTTGTTCCTTCTTCATTTACCAACACCAATTCGCCTAAATTCGATTCCTTTTTCTCAAATTCTCTTTAGATTCAGATACCCAGTATATGTACACAAAAACCTAACTCAAAACAACTCTATAAATCGACATAATAATCTCAAGAACTCCTCAATCTCAGCCCAATTCAAGAACGAAAGCAAATTCAAGAACACATATCAAGAACATCAAATCTTCAACCTTTTTAGGACGAATTCATGCTGAAATAAACATGTTTGGCGCGTGGGTGAAAACACCCAACGCTATGTGAACTCATATACCTCGTAGGATTGAATCCTTGGCGAAATTCACAACCAAAACTTCAAGAACTTGGCGATTCCTTGCTTCTTCTCATCTTCTTTTCTCTTCTCTCAAAACCCTAACTTATTTTCAATAGCGTAAACTGAATCCAATCAGTTTAGACCCCAACTTAATTATCAAAAATGAAATTAATTAATTGGGTAGTGAAAAGACCATAATACCCTTCTAAAATCCGGTTTTGACTTTCCTTATCTAGACAACCCAACTTCAAATGGGCATATCTCCCTCATACAAACTCGAAACTAAGCAAACTCGGCGGCGTTGGAAAGATAATTCAAAGATATTTCCTACGGTATCTTGTAGCACACCTAATTCATTCTGAGCTAGGATTTATAGTCATTTAAAGTTGACCCAAAATTCATACTTAGCTTAACTTTGTCAAACTTTCCAAATTTGATTATTTCCAAAAACGGTTTCTTTCTAATTATAAGTCTTACTAGAAGCGGGTGTTACACCATGTTCTTTCATGAACATATGACTTTTCATAAGAGTCATGTTCTTTCATAAACAAATGACTTTTCATTACGGTCATGTTCTTTTATGAACATATGAATTTTCATAACAATCATATTCTTTCACGAACAGTTGTTTTTGTTCAATTTAAGACCTATATATATTACAAAATATCCAACAATACCCCACTAGTTTGTAATATTTCTTATAATATCATGCATACCAGAGAATATCTTATAATAGATTTGAATTTTCCGTTAGTGCAAGTACTTTAAAGTTCCGACGAAGTAATAATCTTAAAAGATTTGAACCACAACTACATGTGTCAAAAATAAAAAATATCACACACATAATATTTTTTGTAGCTTAGAAAACTCAGTTGTTCTTTAGCATGTTTATGTCCATGTGCTCATCTCGATATCATGAATATTTACAAGGCCAAACCTTTAGATCTGGCTTGAAGCGACACCACTTCAATATACATATAGATGAAATTAGCTACTATGTCCCTATTACCGTAGACATTCACTAATTTCATTAACCTCCATGTAAGAGTATGCACTATGGAGTTTGTTACTATGCCCCTATTATTTCAATCATTTAACAACTCCTCAACTTCTCACATATTTGTCTTGTGTAAATGGAGTTTCGAGCACATCTTGAGGATATTTTCGATATTTTGAGAGTTGTCTTATTTTCAAGTGCATGTGATATGTTGTGCTTCACATTCGCGAGGGACCGAACGCTTTCACAAACTTTTCGTTAGTGAAGGTTTGATCGCAAAAGCGAGGATTCAGTCCCTACGGCCATCGCGTTCGCGAAGGACCTATCGCTTAAGCGATTCACGAAAGTGAAGGCCCAATTTTAAGCCGGGTGTTTGGAGGCGATTTTAAGGAGATTTTTTGTGGTGAATCATTTGGGTAAGTCTTTGTTACTATAAAACTTCAATTTCATTTATCATTTGTGGATTTTAACATCAAAACTTGGGATTTTGATTGACAAATGACAAGGTTTTCAAGAACTTGAGTTTTAAAGTAAAATGATGATTATGAACTGATTTTAACTCCTTTTTTGAAATGGTTTTCACCAATGAGTTCCAAATGTTTTGCGTAACATTTTCAAGTAAAAGATTTTTAGATTCAAACCTCATTTTCGAAATTGGGTGTTTGAGTTGATGTGACCCATTTTTTAAAGTGTATGATATGGGTGTTGCTATTTTCATAATATTATTGTGATTACTTGTTGGATTAGATTGTGTGGCTTTGGACATTGTTTGAAAAATAAAAGCTCAAGTCTCGGATTGACTTTTGATTGAATTAAGGCAAGTGAACTTCTAATTAAGCCCTGTATAATCTTGTATTTCCTTACATTATGTGTGTTGGAGAGTAATGAGAATGACGTGATTGGGTCAATTACTGCACTTTATTGATCTTAATGGATGAAAAAGACAATGTGTTGATAGTTGTGTTTTGTGAATTGCCTTGATGTTGATCATAATTCATTGATTGATAAAATGCTTTTATGGTATTATTCTGGACTTGAATTGCTTTAGTTTATTGTCTCTACCTTATGGTGTGAAATTTTCTATTTGCATTGATTTATGTGCACCGTGATGAGACATGTGATATTGCGCCAATTGAAAATAGTTCCGGCTAGTGATATTTTGTTGATGGGAAATGATTTGAGCAAATAATATTATATAAAGCCGATGAAAAATGATTTAAGCTAGTGATATTGTGCTGATGGAAAATGATTTCGGCAAGTAATACTATACAAAGCTGATGGAAAATAATTTCGGCTAGTGACATTGTGCCGATGGAAAATGGTTGTGACATAAGGATCCTAAATATACATTTTCATCAAAAGTTGAGTCCAAATTGATAAAATTTCAATTTTCCCCAAAAAATATACGGGTAAGAAAAAAAAATCAGATGAAGAAATTATGAGAGAATGCCAAAATAAGGATTGAAAACTAACCCTCATATTAAATTGAGAAGAATGTCGCAAGAACCACTCCAGTTTGAGCTCTAGAACTCTCAGTATGCTTAAAATATCAAATGAACATGGTCTAAAATTTTAAATACTTGTACGATAGCATTTGCACCAGCAAACAAACAACTTATTCTATTAAAAAGGCGTAAATTCCTCATACGATAGTGCAATGACTCAATTATTTTCCTAAATATCTTAAATAATGATACAAACCTACTCGTTCAATCAAAACTCAATTACGTTCTTATTTGCCAAGTCAAATATCATTTTTGCTCGGTGAATAATTATTTAATATATTGCAATAAAAGTTCAATCTCAGCTTAGCGAAAATGCACTGAACATTGCAGATTAGTCCTATAATTCATGCTTAAAATTTCAAAAGTTTTGGAATACTTTTTCAATATTTAAAACTAATAATGAACCTTTTAGTTGACACGAATTGCTGAAACAACGCTAAAGCACTCAAAAAGCTGAAAACTCACTTAAACCTCATTCGGAACTTTTCAAACACAAACCAAATTTGTTACTAGCTTGAAAATGATATTTTAGACTCAATGCAATCATCAAAACACCCAAACAAGGTCACCTTAATCCGATGTTGATCAAAGTCAACTTTAACTTAAGAATCTCTAAATTTTCAAATAAGAACATGAAACTTATCCAAAAGCTTCAAAAACTGAACCAAACCTTTAACTAAACCAAATATCACCATTTGAATCTAATGGAATCATGAAAACTCAAAAAATACCTTTCTAACCTCAAGCCTTGACTAAAATCAAACTTTACCCTTAACTTTTCCCTCATCTCGTCTAATGGCTCAAAATCAAACTAAAAGCCTTGAGACCCAAACCAACAATACATCTAGACCTAAAACTACATTTTGAAGCTAACAAAACTATGGGAATTTCATTTCGAGATTGCTATCATCAAATGTTGACTTTTGATCAACTATCTTATGATGTCAACTTTCAAAACACAAAAACTCTTTAAAACTCATTTAAATACCTCATGACTTGAGTCCATAGTCCTACAAACTCAAAAATCACGTTTTGGAGTTCATGGAATTGACAAAATTCCATTACGAGACTTGAAACTTGAAATATTGACTAAAGTCAACCGTTTCAACTTAAAAGCTTTCAAAACTCCAAAACTTCCAAAATTCTCAACTTTTCGATCTGATTTCCAATCTAACCTCAAAAACTGATCCAACATGACCCGGGGCAACTATCATAATGGTAAAATTTTAATTTTCTAAAAATTCTAAAAATAACCTTTAGGGTCATTACAAATCTAAATTTTAGAAATGAACTATAAATGAAAGATGAATCCATGATAACCCAGAAGAGTAATCTCACCCTTAGATTCAGGAAATGTAGGATTCACAATCGAGGTTGAGCAACAACCGCTGTAATATGTCTTGTATTCAACAAAAGAAGAGCAAGTGTATTATCAATATATAAAGCACATTATAATGGTAGGATCATCAATTAGCTCCAAATATACGATATATGAACATAAAACTATAACTTAGTAAAACAGTACAACACATGTATAAGCAGTAAACAACATAAACCACACTTTTAGTTCTCAACCTAACTTAACAGCCACAAGAAACATGTTCAAGATAATCATAATGAATAAAACTGGTTCACTCATGAAACCTAAGAATAATTACGCAGAAAACAAGAGGTTTTGGGGATTTTTCTGCATAAAATCTTGACTTACTTCATTATAGCAGTCCAACCCACTATAGCAACCTTGTTATAGCGGTTGTCAGTCCGCCATAGCGCCTGCACACTCTCTCTATAGCTAGAAGTACTTCAGAGACTCGAAAACACCTGAGAAGTTTATTTTGCACAACATACCTTCTTTCTTTGACATCCCGAACTATCCATTTCACGTCAAGATCGATTCTGAAAGTTTTACTCATCTAAATTCAATTTTGTAAATTCCTACAAGTTCTTTAATGTCTTGGCTACTAGAAAATAAGAACCAAGCTTAGACATTGCACCCCTACTCATTCCGGATGTCCCTAGACCTCACTTCGCGTAGATTCCATCTGAGACTAGCCTAGCTTAAAAATTTTAAGTCACTATCTGAAAAACTTTCTGGCTCAATTTCTTTCATCATTGGTCAAGTCATAACAACTGGAATGGATCGTTACAGTTGGACCATTCTGACCTTTTAATTTTATTCAGGTTGACATTGTTAAAGACAACAATATTAAGTTATTAAAGTTAAGCAGTTTTTTTAACAAATTAACACATGAGATTATTCACACAGTTCAATATGGTATTAGATTATATAGAGATTTTGTGTACAAGTTTTACTATCATTAATTATCAAAAGGGGTGATTTGGACGTTTTCACATTAATAATAATAATTAAAATTGACCCTAACATGAAGTGACGTGTTGAAGACATAATTAAATATTTATAAAAATATGTATTTTCTTACAATTCTAATTTTATAAATAAAATAATCACACACTTCAATGGAGAGTTTTTGTTTATGTGTACCTACTTGAACCATTTTTTTCATGTATCATATATAGTAAGTTATATATTGATCGTTAGGAAGTGAGGAGTAATTTCCCTAGATGTGATACATAACTTACTTATGCTTGTTTTAGGACTACACTATATTTCCCTAAAACAAACATAAGTGATATGATACATTATTTTTTAGGAGAGAGAATAATGTTTTTTTCGTTTACTTTTACTTGCTTTTAATGTTCACATTGCGCATTTTATAAGAACTTAAAGAATGAATGATTTGAAAAATAATTTAGAATAAATAATTAGTGTTAATCATAATAACAAAAAATAAATAAGAGTTTGTTTAAAAATGCTCACTTTGCATTATGTAATTATTTCTTTTACCGAATATATCATATGGGTTGATTTAGAAAATCATTTTTTTAATGATTAGTAAAAAGGGAATAATAAGACATGACATTCATTAGGAGAGAGAAAGATGTTTTTTTGTGTCAAGTATATTTTGAGAAAAATATACAAACTTGGGTGATATTATAGTCCTAAAACAAACAAAAATGATATTATTAGGTAATTTTCTAAATATGAATGACTATCTAGGGAAATTACTCGGAAGTGAGCTCATGTAACTAATTTGTACTCTCTTTGTACCAAATTGTGTGGCGCTATTTAGATTTGAAGAGTTAGATCTTTAAAATTTAATACTAGTAAATTCAGATGTTGAATATTTAAATTTTAAGAAAATAAAATTTACATACTTGAAAACTAAATAAAAAATACTACTCTTTATCTCAATATATGTGAGATATTTTTTTTTGGTTCGTCCCAAAACGAGTGTCATCTTTCTATAATTGAAAATAATTTAACATTAAAATACTCTTAATAAAATTATTCATAGCAACATTGATCAATAAGTATTTAGAGCCACAAATTTCAATAGTCTTCATTTCTTTTCTTTAACTTTGTAACAAGGTCGAATAGTGTCACATAAAATTGAAAATGAAGACCAAGTTAAATGACTAATAATTCAAAATACTTAAAAGAACATATGAACAAATTATGATTGAAAAAAACTTGTTTAACACTCAAAAACTAAAGAGTACTACCTTTGTTCTATATTAGATAGACACTTTTTATTTTACACTATAATTAAGAAATCATTAATAGATTGATCAACTTTACTATTTTGCCTTTTGTTCATATTAATTAGCCTCTTGAAAAAAATTTCTTAGATCTTCAAAATTTATTTAAACTTTCAAAGGTCATATTAATTCATGTAGTAGGGATAAAATGGAAAAAAAAAATTAATTAATTCAATCCTGATTTAGTAAGCGATCAAGTAATATGGGACATACTTTTAGTAAGACGTCTATCGAATATGAGACGGAAGGAATATCACATAAATTGAAATATAGAGAAATATAGAGAATAGTTGTTGTTATATGACCACTATTATATATGAATGGTAAGGGGCTCATTGGTATCTTTTCTCAGCCTAAAAAAGGAAGGGGGAAAAGACATGGAGACTTGAAAAAGATAATGGAAAAAAGAAGATAAAACACATGTAGACTTGAAAAATAAGAAGATTTTTTCCATTTTTTGTCTCTTTTTTTTCTTTTTATCATGGTCCACACGCAATGGACAAGGCTGTTTTTCATGATTATAAATTTTATTATTTCTATATATATATATATTTTCTTTAGAATGACAGGAGTCCAACTGCATCCACTTAAACAAGTTATAGAGAATTCTTCTACTATTGTATTGAAGACTTAGAAATTTGTCTTCACATATTTGGACATATTAGTTAAAGTCATAATATTTTTAAAAGTTGTATAATACTATATATTATATACTGTACGCGTTAAAAGCTAGCATTAAGTGCTAATAAGCCACTTAAGTGGCTTCCAGATTTGGTCGTTTGTCAATTCTTACAGCACAAGTACTTCTTCTTGTTCCCACACGTCCAACAAGGTTGCAACTTAAAAATAATTATCTGGAAATTAACCTTTTTGGTTAAAAAAATATGGGTTTGATCGATAAGGTAATTATGAGTTTAGCATCTATGCATTTACTGAATTAAAAAATTAATTTACATTATTATATCACTTATAAAAGGTAATTATAGGCTATAGTGATTGTCTAATAAGTGATTAACAAGGGCTGTATTTGCCTTACACATCTCTAATCCATCTCTATTTTACTCTCTATTTTCTATATTTGGAGAGTAAAATAGAGAATGGGTTCTGCAAGCACTCTCTATTCTTCAATTATAGAGAGGTTGGAGAACTACTATTCACCTCTCTATTTTACTTTTTGATTATTTTAATATTATATTTATTATATTACTAGTTAAGTCTTTATCATTTGTTATTATTTTCTAATGTAATATAACATCTAAAAATATATTATTAACAAGTTACTACTTCCACCAAAATTAATAATTTTTCTATTTAATTTTTAATTTTTTTTATCACTTTAAATATGTAATTTAAAGTTATTTTAATATTATTTATATTATACAAGATTATTAATTAAGTCTCTAATATTTATAATTATTTTCTAAGTAATATAACATCTAAAATATATTATTGATAAGTATACTATTTCCATCCCGAATTTAACAATTTTTCTAATTTAATTTTTAAATTTGTTTTTTGTCATTTTAAATATGTAATTTAAATTATAATTATTTTTCATTATGAAGTATGCACAAAATTTACATGATAATTCAAACAATCTACTTTTATGTTATAGTGATAAATTATTAAACAACACTTTTTAATGAGCATGAAAATATTTGATGTTATAGTTCAAATTGGAATAGGGGAAGTAAATTAGTACGGAATAATTGAATATAAGATGAAATTGTTAATTTAAACAATTTTTAGCTACCCCTAAAAAAATAAGGACAAAAATTGCTCATTTTGAACTCCGTAATACATTAATAGAATATTTATGAGAGTAACGTAATAGTCTTGAAAGTTGAGTATTTATATAAAATTTAAAGTAATATTTACAATGATACAATATTTATGATGTTTTCACTTTTATTTGAATTGTTCGTTAATATGTATTATATATAATATTTATTGCAATTTATGTTATTTAGAAATTTAGATTAAATTATAATTTTATATTAAATGAAGAATTTGAAAAAAGAAAAAAAATTGTATTACATAAAGATTATAGAGTGATTATTTGCAAAAAGAAGAAATGATTTATATTATAAAATAAGAAAATAAAAATGAAATAGGAATAATAATATAATATTGAGGAGAGAGAAAAAGATTTCTTTTTAGAGAGTAAAATAGAGAATTAGGTTGGAATTGGTTGTCTGAAAAGATAGAGAACTCTATATTTGGAGAGTAAAATAGAGAATGAGGTTGGAGATGCCCCAAATTTGAGAGGTCCCTTATTTTTTAGCTATAGTAAGATTATTATAGGTTTTTTTTTTTAAAAAATAAAAATAAAATTTAGTGTACTTTTCAATTTTTCATTAATACTACAATATTCAAAAATGTTTTTTTTTACCTTTTTATTAAACTTCAAATTATGTGTCAAGTCAAAATAAGATAAAACAAACTGAAATGGGGAGAATACTATTTATTGAAAAAGTAATTTATATATATATATATATATTATTATTATTATTATTATTATTATCTTTAAAAACAAATTATATTCATATTTTTATTATATCCTTAGAATTAACAATACTTATATATATATATATAAAGAAATAATTTACATCTTAAAATAATTTTCTAAGAAAATATTAATAACTTTGCATCTTAAAAAAAAGTAAAAAAAAAGTTTAAATTAGAAAAATTAATATTAGTATTCAAAAGTTTAACGTCTCCAATTTATTTTTCGATTCAGCTCACCAAAGTGCTTAAGTCACACCTCGTGACTAATGGAAACTTTGAAAAGCAAGTCAAACAACCCCATATAGCAAGTTAAATAACATGTAAAAATAATATATTCATCCTATTGTTCTATACAAGTAAAATTATAATTACAAGTACTTATCATGTCAAAGACTTTAACAATGATGATAATTGATTTCCTCATCTTGCTGAGATTCAATCTTCTAATTTGTAGTTAACGAGTTTGTTAATTTTCATTGTGTTTCTCTCATTTGGAATTAAAAATCAAACTCATTAATTTGCACACTTTTTTAAAGCATCCGGTATTCAAAATTGAATTCAACATATTATAGAAGTATTTAGCACGGAGAAGAAAGAGATAAGGGGTCGATGGAGAATGATCGAATTGATTATCTTCGTACATAAGAATTCTAGATTACTCAGAAGAAAAAATTGAAAAATAATCACAAACATCGCTCTCCGATTATTTCACCACCCTTCTAGATGGTTAATTGTCTGCATACTTTTATGAATAATTAAGCAACAAACATTCTTCATAAAAGAATGTGGCTCTTGATATGAATTTATAAAATCAAAATTAATTAAATATGAAGAATATTGGACAAATTGTAAAAATATGAAGAAAATGACCTCATGCTTGATGATATTTTCTATTGCATGTGCTACACGAGCTGACTTCTCTAGGACATCTAAGGCTATAAAATCTTTATGTCATTCTCCATCTCTAGACACGTAATAAAATGGTATGGTAGTTAAAGAATTTGGAAATACGCATCTGCCTCACCTATAATAGCAACTCACAAAGTCTGCATCCTAATATATCTACATGACCTTTTAGTACTATATATTATTTTATATTCTCATTTTAATTTATTTGTGTTACTTTTTTTTTTAGTTCATTTTCAAGACATAGATGAAACTATAGAAGAAGAAAAATAGAAAGAAAAAAAAACTCAATAGTGCCCCACAAACAAATATGTGGACTCACCAACAATTTGGAAGCAACAAGTACTATAGTTTATTTCAAGTTCCTTATGACACAAGATGTGAAAAAGACTAGGACAACTATACAACCACAACATAGAAATGTGAAAGACTGGATGCACCATGGACATCTCACATGAAAAATTCAACTCATAAGTCACCTTCCTAATCTTCTATATTTCTTCTGTTTCATATTAGTTTATCACTTTTCTTTTTATATGCATATTAAGAAATCATAAATAAGAAGATAATTTTACAAACTCGTCCCTTAAAAAACTTCTTAGGAATTTTACAAACAAATGTAAATACTTTCAAAAAGAATTAATTGCAAGAGTAATGTAGGAAAAAATAATTAATACTTTCTTGATTAGTAAGGTAATCAACTAATAAGGGACAAAGAAGGTACAATTTTATAGGAATTGGTACGTAAATGAGTACTAAGCTTTTCTTTTCCATCAAAATACATCACACACTTCATTAAATTGGTGAAACTTTCATAAATATACTTTGTCATCCACAATGAATTTTAACTCGCAATATGACATCACGTAAGTATAAGACTTATGTTGACTTAAAGCAATTTTGAGTTGACTCATTATGATATTCATCTTATCTATAGCTTCAACAATTGAATTAGCACCTACAATGCCACCCATAGAGTGCTTCATAAAGCGTCATTAAGATACTCACATAGTCACATAATGACTGTTGTTATAAGAGAACTCTACAAGAGGCAGATGTATTGTATAATTTACCTCCAAAATTACACATGCTTTCAACATATTATTGAGCAATGAAATACTAGTTCTTTTTGCCTACTCATCCATCTTTGTAACACCTCACAAATTTTTGTTAGGTTTTTCTCTGTTTTTCTTACTTTAATTAAAATTTATTTTTCCCTTGAAGGAAAATCAAAGTATTACCATAAATGCTTTAACTTTTCCTGAAAGAAAAATATAATTTTTTTCCATATTTGGTTTATATCTATAAATTGAAGATCCATATTCTCATAACAGAACAACAAGAACATTCACACTGTAGTCATTTAAAGAGTTTTGTTTATGGGGAGATTATTCTCTCAATAAAATTTATGTTTTTTTAATATTAATTTTCAATATGTAGGTCGTTTGACCAAATTATATTAATAATATGTTTAGTTTACTTTTATTTGTCATCTGATTTATCAACTCTATGATTTGCAATTGTAAGCTTCCGCATGACGGTCTAATCACCTTTTGAACCCAACAAGTGGTATCCGAGCACATGGTCCAACGATCAAATGATCTTATGGTCCTTGGTTCAATGAGGTTGAAAGCAGGCTCAAGATGGTTTCAAATCAATTTGTAATCAATTTGATGATAATGAAGATTTTTGTCTAGCTACATGTGGAGAAGAAGTTTTAAACCATATTTTCAACATTCTTGTTGCTGTAATTTTTAAAAATAAAAATAAAATATTTTTAAACCATTTTTAACTCATATATTTTAAACCTTATTTTTAACCATGGCAAGCAGCAGTGATAAAGACTATGTGAAGAACAAGATTATCATGCATATGAAGAAGGTAGATCAAACTTTGTCAAGAAAATCCAGCCAAAAGGCTATTTGTTAGGGTTTTGCCCTGATTTTCTTACCTTATTTGAAATTTATTTTTCCGAAGGAAAATCAAAGTATTACCATAAATGCTTTGACTTTTCCTGAAAGAAAAATATAATTTTCTTCCATATTTGGTTTATTCTTTCTTTAGAGAAAAAGTTTGGAGATCTATAAATTGAAGATCTCTATTCTCATAACAGAACAACAAGAACATCCACAATGTAGTTATTTAGAGAGTTTTGTTTATGGAGAGATTATTCTCTCAATAAAATTTATGTTTTTAATATTAGTTTTCAATATGTAGGTCGTTTGACCAAATTATATTAATAATATATTTAGTTTACTTTTATTTGTCATCTGATTTATGAACTATACGATTTGCAATTGTAAGCTTCCGCATGACGCCCTAATCACCTTTCGAACCCAACAATTTTAAGCTAAGGATTAGACTATATCTATCAGAGAGTTAGGTGGCTAATATAAATTCGTTTTACAGACGCCGTATAAGACGTAAATTTAGACCACGAACCATAGATTAGTCTTGTGAATCAACTTTGATATTAACTTAATTTTCACAGACTCAAACAACATATTGTGAGTCAAACCACGAGCCGTGATTTGAACTTGTGGAATGAAGTGCAGAAAATTTAGCTACTAGTTCGCATTCACGAATTCAATATACAGGTCATAGATTAATAGATCTACGGACTGTAGAGTATCGGTGTCATAAATTAAATTTTGATGGATTCCATGGACGTGACCTATGGACTGTAGATCATTCCACAGACCGTAGATGGTCCTCATGGAATTTTTCGACAACTTTTTAGTTAGGGTTATTTCATTTTTTTTTCTCTCCTTTAACTCCTAAATCACGATATCTTGGCCTATTCTAAGTGGGATTAAAGAGAATTCAGTTGACCCAAACTTCCTTACTTACGCTTAACATTTAATATTATTTGACAACTACGTTCTAAGTTCTCTTAAGCAATAAACTACGGATGTTCATCTTCAAGCTTCAAGTTCAGAGATTACATCAAAGTTTTTTCTTATAGGTATGTGGGATTTTATCAGCGGGTATCCAACCCAGTGAGTCCCAAAAGTGAACTTATTTAGTTCTTCAGTTATTAATTCCACAAAATTTAGAATTCCTATGAACAACGTGGATTTTAGTGTATTTTGGTTCCCCTTCATTGCTAGTCCATAAATACATATTTTTTCATATAATTGAGCATCTTTACTCAAGTGTGTTTTTATGAACCCTCAAAATAAATAAATAAAATCATGTATTTGAATTTGTGTCGTTTAAATTGTATATTTGATTTCATTCATAATACAGAAATTGTCATGATTAGTTTTTCAGCTGGTCTCTCAGTTCCACATATAAAAGATGATTTCAAATAACGTGTCTATCATTTTAATCTCAATTTTCAATATTATTGAGCTATTTAGTTTATGTCATGACCCAAGGTATCCCTAGGTGTAACATGGCGTATAGAACTCCGAGAGGCTCCATATAAGCCACTTTGCATATATCATACAAGATAATAGAAATTCGAAAGATATTAAAAGTTGACATTTCAAAGTCTAAGAGTTTTATCAAAGTAAAGCGGAAGTCTACTAAGTGTCTCATTTGCCATCTAATACATCAAGATGTGATCGGGACGTAACCCTGACATCACGTACAAAGTCTAAAAGTAAGAAATGACCGAAAGCTATAAGAGTCCGGTCCTCGAAGCATGAGGACTGAGGGCTCACCACAACTCGGAATCTCTCCAACAACCTCTAGCCACGAAACTGAGAACCCTGAATTTCAGACCTGAGGACCGAGACTCTTTAATCGCTTTTATGTCATTTTCATTTCAGATTTTGCATGTGATGTATGGGCTACGCCCCAATCACTTCGTTGATGTAATAGATGTCTTTGAGACTTATGTTTAGACTTTTGCTTTCGGTCAAACTCGTTTGTATGAAATGTTAACCTTTTAAACTCTTTTGTTTCTATTATCTTGTATGATGTATGCCAAGTGGCTTGTGTAGGGCCTCTCGAGGTCTTATATGTCATGTCACGTCTAGGGTATACTTCGTGTTATGACAGATAAGAACGTGACACCAAGACTTGAACGAAGATTTATAAAGTGGTTATTAGACCAACTATGTTGGATGAGGCTAAGTGTTGGGCAGTGAAGAACTCGCACATCCAATCTAAAAGATGAACATAGCGAAAATGAGAATGTTATGATGTATGTGTGTCCTTACTAGGAGAGATACGATTAGAAGCGGGGATATTTAGGACAAGATAGAATTACCTTTGTGTTGTAAACGATGCGGAAAGGGATATTGAGATGTTTCGGGCATGTGAAGAGCAAATACATAGATGTTTTAAGTGAGGAGGTGTAAGAGGTTGGTTATGGTGGGCCTGATGAAGGAAGAAGAAGTATATATTGGAGAGGTGATTAGACATGACATGACACATTTGCAACTTACCGATGACATGAACCTAGCTATGAAGATATGGAGGTTAATAATTAGGGTAGAAAATTAGTAGGTAGTCATGAGTCGTAGTATCCCTTATCAATACTACCGTTATTTTGCTTCTGCTTTCTTATTCTTTGATTTTATTTTTACTTGTTATTTCATTTGCTTTGGTTATCGTATTATCTATTGTTGCTATTCTTCTTTTCTCCATTATTTTCAACATGGTTTCTTCTATACTATGTTTCTCGCATACATATTTTGATATGCTTTACTTGAGTCAAACGTCTATAAGAAATAATCTCTCTACTTAATTTCATTCCTCATACCCCACTTATAGAATATCAGTGAATATGCTATTGTTGTTGAACTTATATATATATATCTATATATATATATATATATATACACCCATAAACATATGTTTTGTCTCAAGAAATTTAAAGCATGTTTGGAATGACTTATTTTGAGTGTTTTAAAGCCAAAATAGCTTTCAAGCACTTTTGAAGTGTTTTGATAAATTTAAAAAATGCTTATAAATACTTGTTTAAACTAAAATGACAAAAATAAGCTATAAAATTTCTAACTTATAACTTTTGACATATATGTCAAAAATAAAAAGTCAATCCAAACGAGCTCTTAATGGGTGTTTAGATTGACCTATTTTAGTGAATTTAGCTTCTAAGTCATTTTTAGTTTTTGAAGTGTTTGGATAACTCAAAAAATATTTTTAAGCGCTTTTTTTAGGCTGAAAAAGTATCAAAAAAGTCAAAAGCGAAAAGTTGAATATTTTCAACTTTATGACTTTTAACTTTTAACTTTTAACTTTTAATTGTAAACTTATAACTCACCTAAAAAAAACAATCCAAATACCCCTTAATCTATTATCAAATTCTCTAGCTCTATCATGATATTTTTTGCTAGATTAAAGTTCTGACAATTGAATTTGGTCCCACCAACTTTACCCGAAGTTGTTCTAGTGGTATATATAAAATAGATTTATAGCTTAAAGGTTATATTGAGATCTTTCTATCGGCACGGAGCTAGATGTACAAATTACGAATTCAACGAAATTTATTAGTTTTAACTCTTAAGAAATATATTAAACATGTTCACCTTATCAAATTAAAATCTCAAACTCACACGTTTCAAAGTATAATTCTAACTCCGCTTTCTACGGTTTTTTGTTTTTTTTTTGAGTTGTTAATTGCAAGATGATAACTTAGTTCCTGACTTAAGTGTGTGTAATTTACTTAGTCACATCAAAACCTAATTAAAAAGGGAA
Source organism: Solanum chiquidenum (assembly GCA_029582725.1). Classification (NCBI taxonomy): domain Eukaryota; kingdom Viridiplantae; phylum Streptophyta; class Magnoliopsida; order Solanales; family Solanaceae; genus Solanum; species Solanum chiquidenum. The sequence continues at coordinate 9,044 of JAJOOS010020199.1, read as the reverse complement.
AATTTTCAATGTAGAATTATGTTAGTATTAAGTAGAGCGTATTTTCTAAGTTAGGCTCACTGTTAATTAGTCACCCTTGGACTTTTCCAGTATGACTTATAATTAGAAAAAAATAAGTATTTTGAGTACTTTTAGTCTCTGAATGAGAAATAAAAACCAAATATGTCTGCTGTATATTGAAAAAAATTCTAGCCTATAGAATGACATTTACCAAATTTGTTGAAATATTTTAAAAAGAATCTTCTATATAGTATATGATTGCATCTTTCCATGTATGTATAGGTAATACACATACACATACATATAATTTTTGGAGAATACGTTAATTATCCCTTTAAATTTGTTGATATATTTAATTAGGCACTCAAATTATGATATGTTCTAATAAATTAAGTATTTGAGCACGTGATAAAGTGTTTTATTAGAGGCTTTTGGTTCATATTATGCATTTTTTTTGTGTGTTCTCAAATGCCTATTATGTAGATAAGTTAATTATATAAAATATGACACCTCCTTTAATTATACACATCAACTTCAATTGGATATCATGCTTGAGGTGCTAAAGGCTTACTGAGGCAAATGTAAAGGAGACGACATATTCCACGTCGTTAATATATATATATAGTACGTGAGAAGAATGAACTCAAGTACAAGGAGTACGTGTTTATACCGTCGGCACTATTTTTGCTTTGTCAATAATCTTTCTTTTTGGCACTTGCAAGAGCTTTTATGGTCTTATTAATTATTTTAGGGGAAAATGTCTGAAATATATTCGAATTTTGATCGAAATTGCGGTAACAATCCTAAACTTTGGCAGGACCTATTACCTCATGCACTTTTTAATAGTGTATTTTAAAGATATATAAGTGCCCACATGGACAAGTTCTTATTTATAATGATGTAATATTTATGATGTCCACGTGGACACTTATATATCTTTAAAATACACTATTAAATAGTGTAGGGGAGTAATAGGTCCGCCTAAAATTTGGAATTGTTACAACAATTTCAATCAAAGTTCGGATATATTTCAAACTTTTTTTCCTTATTTATACTTTTTGGGCTTCTACAACAAATTATAAGATTAATGAAAAATGATATTTACCAGTTATGTCGATAGAGTAAATGAATTAGTAATTTATTATACAAGTGTAAATTCCTTTTTTTTTTTCTTAGTTCACAACAAACAACTTTTAGTTAAGCCAAGTTGTATATTAGTTAAAAGATCTTAGAATATCGGCTAACCTAATCTCAAAGCTCCTTCTTAAGTTTTCACATTCCAAAAGTCAAATATTAGTGAAATTCAATTACTTATTTTATCTAAAAATTAATACATATTTTTTTTAGTTTTTTTCCCCCTTGAGCCAAATATTTACACTATTAATTTTCTACACTTATCATGATCAATCAAAATTTTAAGTTATATGTGTTAATAAAAAAAATGTTACATGTGTTGATAGTATAAAAAATATTTAGTATATATCTTAAGTTATTTGTAAGGTAATAATTGATAAATTCATATACTAATCAGGGGAGCCAGTAAAGGGTTTCAAACCCACTCTGATGAAAAATTACATTGTATACTAATAAATTATAATTTTAACTTTACATATATGATATATTAGTATATATAACTTAAATTCTTAGAAAATAAATAAGGAAAAGTGCATTGTATACTTTTAATTTTAACTTTATATATACCAATTTACCTATGACATCATTTTCTTATTTATGATGTCATTCCCTCTGGTCCCCCCACCCACCCACCCCACCCCCCCAAACCCCTCTCTACCCTTTCATTCTTTTTCCTTTATTTCCATTGGCTTATAAATATTCCCTTTGTTCACTCCAAGTTAAACGTACCATTCCAAATATTCTCCCTTCTCACATTTTCTAGCAATTAAAAACATTTCTCCAAAGAGTTTCTTTAAGAAATGGAGTCTAGTAGTGACACCACCACTGCCACCACCATTACTTCTTCACCACCATCTTCTCGGCCCATCTCGCCGTCCTCTTCCTCTCCTCCTAACTCTCCACCATCGCCACAAGTGGCGGTGGTCGTCAGCCCTTGTGCGGCCTGCAAAATCTTGCGGAGGAGGTGCGCAGAGAAATGTGTGTTGGCTCCTTATTTTCCTCCCAATGATCCCATCAAGTTCACTACCGCTCATCGTGTCTTTGGTGCGAGCAATATTATCAAGTTCTTGCAGGTATACTTCTAAATTATGTTAGCTACGAGCTATTTAATAGCGACAAAATTCATAACTAATTTCTCTTCTTTTTGTAGTGATCAATATAATTAAACTTGTTAGTAGAAGTATGACAACTTTTACTTCTAGATGCAATTTGAAAACTAAAAGAGCCATGGACTAATTAATATAAGAGTACATAGATTGTTCAAATAGTTACAAGAAATATAATATTGAAATACCAATATTGTCCATAGTAGTGTAAGAAAGGGCAATTCATTTTCAAGCTTACATGTTTTTATTTTATTTTTTTCAAATGCTTTTGATACTATATTTGGCAGTTCAACAAATATAAAGTTTTTTCCAAATTACTATTCTTTTCCATGTGGCTGCATTTTCAATTTTATTTTTTCTTTGTCCATTGACTTTAACTAGTTTTGAAGAGAAAAAAATTGTGGTTTGGTACCAACTATACTCACGGTCAAAATAATCAAAATCATATTCTTCTCGTTTACACATATAATTCCACCTGTTAGGTTTGACAAATTTGAATAATTTCGTCAATTACACTAAGGTTATCATGAGGATCTACCTTATATCATTGTAAATATATATATATTTTTACACTATAAGTGCAATTTAACATGTTACAATTGGTGATTTGGCTAATTTTCCTAGTCATTGATTTCACTAATAATGTTAGTTACCTTTAATATAGTGACCTCATAATTATGTTCTTCATCCTCTTCAAAATTGAACGACATATTTTTACAGGATCTGACACATACATTAATATTTTTCAGTTTATAGAAGTTAAACGCAAATCATTAAACATAACCATATCTTATTTGGTTAATTTTGTTTAGGAACTACCGGAATTTCAAAGAGCAGATGCTGTGAGTAGTATGGTGTATGAGGCCAATGCTAGGTTGAGGGATCCTGTCTATGGTTGTGCAGGAGCAATATGTCAACTACAAAAGCAAGTGAATGAGCTTCAAGTACAATTGGCTAAAGCACAAGCTGAGGTTGTCAACATGCAATGCGAACAAGCTAACTTTATGACACTTTTTTGTATGGAAATGACACAATCTCCACAAGCATCACCACCACAACAATCCTTGGATAATTTCACTAATATCCCACAATATGGAAGTTCACAAATCAACATGAGCATCTTAGATGAGAACAATGTTGGATCTATATGGGAAACTCTTTGGACATGATTAAATGGAACCATGTTCATCTAATTAACTCATAGAGGATACTTTTCACTAAGTTAATTATGTTATGGGGAGAAAATAAAATTGATGCAACTTGTAATTTTAGTGTAAGGAAATTAATCTAAAATGTAATATAGTATATGATTTTTCATGATTTTCATGATTTTTCTAATGGTTTTGATAAAGCAAATGAAGTTGACGGAAAGCAAATGAAGTTGACGGGCCTTGCTCCCGCAATATATAGTTTTATTTTCTTATGCTAGAAGTCCATTCCTAATTCACAATATATAATATTGAATACAAGTCAAATTTTTTGGTCACCTCATGATTTTACTGTCTAACATATATTAAGTTGATGTTCGTCTTTATGCCAAATCATATAAATTCATCCTTCCCTCATTAAAATAGTCTAAAGATTTTAGGTTAGAGGTATGAAAACAAAGAAGTTCTTTATAGTCGACCTTTTTGTTGGGTATTATTTGGCCTGAGTTTCTTACCATAAATATGTTTTTCTTTTATGAAAAAATTTAGGATTGATTAGTCTTTTTCTGGTAGGAAAAGGTTTAGGACTCTATAAATAGAGACGTGTTCCTTCTAACTTAATCAACATTCACAATGTAGTCAGTTCCAAGGGCTTTGAGATTTTTAGTTAGAGGGAGAATTTGTGAGGCACAAGTGATATGTTATCACTTGTGTGAACCTCCCATGTATTCCGAGTGAATTTGTTGAGGTTATTTCTCTCTATATTTTGTACTCTCATATTTATATAGTGGATTGCTCATCTTCTTTGTGGATGTACGCCGGTTGATCGAATTACGTTAAATCTTTGTGTCTTATGATATATTTCTCGTTTGTATTCTTACTCATGGTCTTTCGGGATTTATTTTACTAGTTTCCGCATGACACCTAATTATTTCAGTCCTAACACTTTTGCCTTTAGTAATTCTACGTATGTGAATCTCAATTAATCAGATCAGGAATATATATATATATATAAATGTCCCATGTGCATTCCCTTTCAAATGAAACCTTTGACCCCTCTAGTCTTTGAACCTCATGGCTCCTTTCCACACATGAAATGCTCACTACGGTCTCAGCAATTAACCAACATTAAGTGTCTTGTCATAGACAGTCTGCGTGCACATTTGCTAATCCATTTCTTCTAGATCTTATGGAGTTTATGTTGAATATTATTTTACATGGAATAAAATGTAGAATAATGAAACATGTATATTTATTAGCAATATATGAACAAGAGCATTTAAAAATAAAAAAAAACCTTTGTAGTAGATAATTCCTAGATAACAAATAATGCACTATTCACGTACATATATCGATCACTATTAGAAATATATAAAGGTTTTTCTCATTTTCCATCGAACTAGCTCACTAGGAGAAGGAACGATGAGAAATAGATTATCATGTAAGTTTCATAATTTTTTCGTATGAAAACAATACTAATTTTTTTTCTCTGGACTCAATCAAAATATGCGTGGGATAGATACTGAATATTTTTTAGTGGAAAAATAATATTTTTTTAATAGTGTATTAACGTCCTCCACATTATCCACTATTTTTTATGTTTTTTTTTTTTAATTCTTGCTTCATTGTCAATAGGATCATTATAGGTCAACAAAATAATTAAATTGATAGATATCTAATTTTTAGGACTTCTCAACAATGGGACACCATCTAAGAAAAAGTAAAAACATGTCACCTTCTACTTGCAAAAGCACAAAATTAAAGACTATGTCAATCTAATTATTAATTAATTGTTTAAAGCGTCTGCTTAACTTCAGCTTGAACTTTCTAGAGACTAGACATATCTATAATTAGTACTAGTTTTAGGTAAAAATTTCATTACTTGAATAATTATGTGATGGTCTATTGACTTTTCTTTTTCTCTTCAAGAGGTAAGCAATGCATTACAACAAAATGTATATTGTCTAATTCAGAATTTAAACATTATAAATTTTAAAGAAAACAAGAAAAAACTAATTTTTAAATTAATTTCTATCCTTCTTTTATAAATCAAATTAACCAAATATTTCTTCTTTAGGTTAACAATACCAAACGCGAATATAGCTTTATAACATTGAGCTTATATATAATTTGAAGTCAGTATTATCACTGCAGATTAATTATTAGAGAACTTTACACAAAATTTATAGTGTTAAGAGCTAATTACATTTTGTTTATAATTTTTTCTAAATTACAAAAATTTCTTAAATTTGGTGGAATATGGATACATCCCAAGACGTCCTAATACATCGCGTCCCGGGTTAAGATAAATCCCTCAACATCCTGATATATCCCATCTCGATTTCAGATACATCACTCAATGTCCTGATACATTGCGACTTGCGTACGTCTCTATACATCACGTAAAGTGATGTATCCGACCAATACATCGCATAAAGTGATGTATCCGTGTGATAAGTTCGTAAAGTGATGTATCCAAAAATAGGAGAGGATATACATTTTTGTATTTTTTCTAAGTGATAGGAAATAAAGAATATGATAACATAAATGGTATATTTAGATAATTTTTCCTAATTATAAATTCATAACTATTTAATATTAAATATCTGAGCTCATAAAGTTATATTTTTAAATCCATCACTAAATAATTACAATATATAATTAGTAGGTATAATTATATACTCTTCTGTTTTCGATCCTGATGATATGTCTCTCAGGTGAGGATTGATCCTTAAATTAATTTGGGAAACTCCACCTGTCGGCAAAGTTGCTATCTACTTTCTGGTCTTTCCTTTTTCAGTAGGACACGAAATAAACAGCTCCATATTTTCTTCATCAACCTTTTCCATATCTTCTCTAAACTTATAAGTTATGTATTTATCATATAATTTTTGAAATTTAAATAAAAAATATCAAGTTAATTTAATTTAATATAACTTTAAAAATGAGTCTATTTAACTTTTAAAAGGAAAATATAACAATTAATTTAAGATGAAGAAAATAATTGTCTACATACTTGTTGAGAGGAAAAATTACTTATTCTTGATTACTAATATCTATCATATATCTTCTTTTCTTTTTCTTTTTTAAGTGTAGACATAAAGGTCCAAGGTCAATATTAGAGACTCTTGAATGAATAGATGCTATTAGGTCATTTTTATTTATTATAAATAATAGGTAAAATACTATTTTTAAAATTATAAATTTCATATTTTTAGAAGGCATATATCTTTGGTGATTTGATGGTTTAGAATATATTATTTATAATTAATGGTGGGTAGAGTTGTCAAAAAGGATCATCCCAGCTCCACCCCGATCCAAGTCTCAAGGGTCAAGGAAATTGATGGATTAGGGTGGACCAGCCCTTCATTCGAAAGGGCCTGAAAGTACTCGACCCTACCTAATCCTAGAAGGATTGCGGGCCGGGGCGGGCTACCTTTTTTCTCATTTTTTCTTTTAAAACTTAAAATTCTATAATATCAAGAAAATGAGAGGATTTTCAAATCAAATATGGCAAACAATGTGTTGTTGCAATAACACTAGCAAAACTCTAGTTGATTAGCATAATTCATTTTTAATACATAATACAAATTTATCATAGTATTACTATGTATTGCAATAAATGTAATAAAAAAAAATATCGCTATACTCAATAATTATTTATAAAAATAGTCACTCAAGTAGTTTTTCCGATATTTATCAAGTGTGTCTTTAGAAATGAAATTGAGATTTCAAACCACACGTCTAATTTGTTGTTTTTTTTCTTTATTTTTGGATTTGAGTCTCGAGATTCAAATCTAAAGTCGTCTGTCTTCTTCTTTTTTAATTTATTTTTTCAAGAATTGGGCACACATTGACATTGGGATGGGGATCTCTTGTGTCCCCTCTTTATGTTTTAATTAATTATAAGTATTTTTCTTTTCTTTTTAAAATCTTCATGTTTAGCACATTAAATTTAATTTTTTCTTTTGTTATTGTCATTATTTTTTTTAATAATTAAATTAAATGTCTATATTAAAATTCACATAAGCAGACGTAACATATAGGCTCAATTGATCCCAATTTTTTAATGTGGCAGAGATACATATGTGAAAACTTATTGTAAAAATAATTAATTTTGAACATATAACTTCATAAGTATAAAGAGTGCATGGTAAGAATTTGAAGGTTAAACTCGTTAAACATAAATTCTGAATCTATTTTTCTTTGTAAGAAAATATCTATTTTCTTAAGATCTTAGATACGCCTTTGATTATGGCATATTTTAATTGAACATCAAAAATCAAAACAAGACAACTTCATAAATCCTCCTCCTTATCTAATTTCCTAATTAATGTAAACTCCCTTATGAGGTGTGATACTGTACTTACCTCCTTCATTTTATTTTTTTAATATCTATTTTCAACTTTATTAATGTAAATAGTTATGCTTCACGTAGTAAATTTGGTAATTAAAACTACAAAAAATTGAAGTTAAATCACAAATTTCACTGTCGCTACTCCTTAAATTGCTCATACCTAATTAACATCATGATTTTTTCACAATCCATCACTAAATAGACTTAGCAATTATAAAACCACTGAAAATATAAAGATACAATCCAATTATTATTGTTACTGCTCGCCTCTGCTTCTGCACACGGCTATATATAGTGTCGGAGTTAGAAATTTCATTAAGGGTGTTCAAACTTTAAAAGAACCGATAATTTTTTTTAGCGGAGTGGGTGCAATGCGCACAAAACATTTTTTATTTTTACTTATGAGTGGATATACCCAAATTTAAAAATTAAATTACAATGTTTTAAAGTTCGAGATAACTGTTTTTTTCCACATTTACCTTTTCTTTTTATAAGATTCTTAACTATTTTATATTTTCTAAAAGAATTGTTTAAAATAATCAAAAGTATAATAATGGATGATAGTCTTTAAACTTTTTTTATTGAAAGTGTGTTATACCTAATAATTCACTTCATATAGATTGAAAATATAAAGAAAATAATTAAATAATAATTATTAGGTTAACTAAAATTTAAGGCTAGAAACATAAAGAAGAAACATAGATAGTGAGGATCAAACCACAAACCTCAAAGACACAAGTACGCACGCTTACCGCCAGACTACAAGGCACAAACCACTATTATTCAAAAGCATGTTCAATTTATTATATATGCACATATTAGACAATATTCTACCTATATACATCGTATAGAAAAATTTTATGGTGTATGAGGGATAGATATGATGTGGCAGACACAAGTTGTATGAGGCTCCTCTTAAAATTTGCCAAGTGGATTATTGAGTCCCATTTTCAGAAAAATGGGCCAAATCCATTTCTCTCTCTTCCTTTTTAACTTTTTCTCTTTGATTGAAATCTTCAATTTTTTATCATCTCTTCTTCTTCTTTTTTTTAAAATAATTTTATTTATAAAAAATGTGAAATTTAGTCTAATTCATCATACTTTTAACATTTGATATTATATTTCTTTCATGTATTGATTATTTACATTACTAAAAATTATTTTTAAAAATTACAAATTAAATTATATTTTTATTTTTATCTTCATTACACTAATAATTAATTATTCTTAAAAATATAAACAAAATTTGTAAATTGCAAAAACAATTCTTAAGGAGTAAATTAATAAGGTATCGTTTTT
>JAJOOS010020198.1:0-24515 GCA_029582725.1 Solanum chiquidenum | reverse complement strand
ATAATATAATATAAAACACATTCCTTACAACTTACAAGTTACATCCGCCAAATATGTTTAGCTATTGATGATTTTCTATTATAAGTAATGACAAGATTTTTTTATATGGAAACCCTAAAATTAAAGTGATATATATTTTTATTTTTTTATTTTGTTAGTTTGTTTATTAAAAAGATAAATCATAAACTAAAATTACCTTAAACTTGAACAATGATGATTTCTCTAGATTCTTGACTTGAAGTTGGAGACTTGAAGCTTCTTCTTTGTGTGGAAAATAAAAAACAAATTTGAAGAGAGAAGAAAGATATTGTTGAAACTTGGAACTTGAAAAGTGGGTGGGAAGGAAACTTTTGAAGGCTTTGACTTTTAGAACTTTCAGAATTTAGCTTTTCTTTTTCTTTTTTTTTTAATAAAAAATCTGTTTTTAGTTAATAAAAAGAATTTGAAGCAAATTGGGGCTGCTTGGGATCGAACCTGCGACCTTTGTGTTGAAATCTTGCAGTCCTACCAATGAACCATCCAGCCATCTTGAGAATGGGTTCCACAAGTTTTAATTTAATATATACTTTAATAATTATAGAAGTAATATATCGAGTTTAGTCGGATGACCATGGGTTCCAGTGACCCAAAATTTATACATAAATTCGCCACTGCTTATGTGGCATGCAATGTGGCATCCACATGACATTTAACAACTTCTGTTAATAAGAAGGGTACTTTTGACCCAATAGTTTGATGGGAAGGGTAGATTTGAGCCGGAATATAGTTTAAGAGTAAATATGAGCTATTTCGGATAGTTTAAGGGTATTTTTGACCCTTTTCCGAATGAAAAAATACCATAAAACATGTGATGGAGTTTTCCTTGTCAAGTCACATAATATTAAAAATTTGTGAAGTACAATATTATTGGTTGTGTGAGCCTTTCAACTCCTTTTAATTCAATTGTGAAAATGGTGAAACAAAGAAAGAAGGAGTTTGCTAGCCTAATAAAAGATATGAGCTAGAAATATGGCTAATCGCACTTATATGTGTATAAAGTATGGCATGTACGAGCAAATCAAGTAAATTTACTTGGTACAAATTTGATGGCTTGTTTTATGAAAACAAATAATATTATGTTATACTTAAAAAATTTGTTGGTGCAGATGAAAAAACTTGGTGCTATTTGTTGGGAGTGAGAAAAACAAATTATATTGCTTGCTTATCTACTATGGAGGTTGAAGAAAAAAAAAGAGGATTTTAAAAATATTTTCTAAAGTGAAAATGGTGATTTGGGTTTTAAAAAAAGTAAGTTGTCTAATTCAGCAATTGCTTCAATTGTTGGGGAAAATGTTATCAAGTAAGCTATATGATTGTTGCAATTGGTGAAAGACTTCTTAGCAAGTAGACTGTCTTAATCAACAATAGTAGTTATTGTTGAAAGAATTTGATTCTACAATTGTTGTATTTGCTGAGAAAGCTACTGAATAATTTGATTGTTAATTGATTATATCAATCATATTAAATGATTATTAGAGTGATTTTGATATATTATATTATTAGACTTAAATTTAGTGGTGATCTTATACAATTACGTAGTATAAATATTCACAATAGATAAATCTAGTAATTACATGCTTAGTCAATCTGTAATATCTCGCAATTTGAAATAAATAGGAAGAAGCCAATAAGGAAATAGCCATTTTTTGGAAAGAATTAAAATCTGGAAAATTTTGTCAAGTTAAGAAAACGTGAGTTTTTGGTCAACTTCAAACGACCATAACTCCTAGCTCGGGATGAGTTAGGTGTGGTTCCAGATATGGTAGGAAATCTCTTGGAATAATTTTTACAACACCGCCGAGTTTGCGCAATTTCGAGTTCATATGAGTGAAATATTCCTTTTGGAAGTTGGGCTGCTTGATTAAGTAAATGTCCAATCCGGATTTTAGAAGGGTAATTTGGTCTTTTCCTTACCCTTTTATTTTAATTCATTTTTGGTAATTACTTAGGGTCTAAACTGATCTTAGTCAGTGTACGCTTTTGAGAAAAAAGTTAGGGTTTTAGAGAAGAGAAAAAAAGAGAAGAAAAAAGAAAGAGAAGCAAAAAATCGTCGAGTTTAGCTTGTGGATTTCGTCGGGGTGATCCCTACAAGGTATGTGAGATCACATAGTGTTGGGTTAGTTCACCCACGCGCCAAATATGTTTAATTCAGCTATTTTTGTTCTAAAAAGAGTTAGAATTGATGTTCTTGAGTTGTGTTATTGAGATTGCTTCCATTCTTGAACTTATGTGATTGATGAGTTTTCTTGAGACGTTTTAGCGATGTTAAGAGCTGTTTTGAGTTGGATTCTAGTGCTTATGTTTTGGGTATCTGAATCTAAGAAAGTATTGAGAAAAAGAATCGATTAAAAGCGATTTAGGATTAGAAAACGAGATGAGAAGTTCGTCGGGCTTGCCTGGGAAAGGGCTGGCGTGACACGCCCCCATAGCGTCATGAGGGCTGGCGCGTGCCAGAATAGAGCCCCAGAAAGTTGGGGCTAGCGCAGCTCGCCCGGGATGAGCCCAGAACGTCGTTTTTCACCAATTTTTCGTCGTTTAGCATATTTAAGTTATTCTAAAGTGTATTAACATTTTACATTGATTCTAACTACTCTAAATGACTTCTACACATCTAGAAATCATCCAGAAACATAAATCATAACCTTGAATCCATAAATTCAAATTCAAGGAAAGTTAAGAGCCAAGTCTAGGAAGTTCTTTGAGTCATTTCAAGAAGTCTTTTGCAAATGTTTTTAACTTTGTTTTTTAAGACTTAAAGTTCAAGTTGAGTAAAGAGTAAAGAGTAAAGATTGAAGTTCATTTCTTCAAAAGTATATGGGGACTATGTATTCCCAAAGGGTTTTAAATGTTTTCATATTTAAACAAGAAAGGAAAACCTTGATTTCCAAAGAGCCTTTGAGCTAGTTTTCAGAAAAGAGTGAATGCTTTCATAATTAAGCAAGAGGGGAAACTTTGATTTCCAAGATAGCTTTTGAGCTAAGTTTTTGAGCAATTATCTCAAATCGCAGAAAGAAGTATGTTTTAAACATAAAGAGCTAGTGTCATATTTTGGGAGTAGTATTGAGCATCGATATGGGGACGAGATTGAGTTCAGCTAACTCACATCTCCATAAACCATGTAGCCATCATGGGTAGAAAAAGGTCATACTTTTTAGCAGTGGCGGAGCCAGAATTTTCGTCAAGGGTGTTCATACTTTAGACCTTGCTTTCACTTTTTTAAAAGAAAAAAACAGAACAAAGAAAATTAAATAAAATGCCTTGGTTTGGGCTCGAACCCACGCCTCCAAGGCAAATGTGAACAGCCTTAACCACTAGGCTATCTTTCTTTACTATGTTAAGAGTGTTCAATAATTAGTATATATTCAAAAATATTGATATTTAACATATATACTTGTAAAAAAATTCCGACGAAGGTTGTTCATCTGACGACTCTTAGCAACACCTAGCTCCGCCCTTGCTTTTTAGATGAATCCTTTTCGCATAGACTAGTGGATTCACTTAGTAATTTAGGTCCTATACCTCTGGCAGGGTATAGGATGCGCTGGCAGCGTGAGGAAAATCGATGTATCATCACAATACCTCTTATGTGATGGTTGTCGGTTAGAGAAACTCCCACATCAGTACATTGTAATTTTACATACATCTCAGAGTTAATTGTATCTTTGCATACACACGGAGTTGACATCATGTTTTAAACAACTTTTCTTTATATTGCACTTGTTTTAACTGTTTTATATTGAAATGAGTTCAATTATGTTGAGTTGCGTTGAGCCAGGTAAGTTCTTCAGTTCCTTTCAGATTATTTTCAAGCCTATGTTGTGTTTAGCATTCCAACTTGCATACTTGTGCATTCAATGTACTGATACCAGTTGACCTACATCGTATTATGATGCAGACGCAGGTAATTAGAATTGGCATCATACGCACCGTTGATCCAGTGAGCAGTTCAGAGTCTATTGGTGAGCCTCTTTGCATTTCGGATGATTCATTTTATTGCTTTCAGCTTTATTTTCAGTTCATCAGGATGTTGTGGGGCTTGTCCTAACATCCATCTCAGTTATTTTAGAGACTTCATAGATAGTCAGACAGTTAGTTATGAGTCTTTTAGCTTTGTATTTCAGATGTTTTGTTATGAGACTTGAGTACCATTTTGGCCAGTTGAATGCTCCTTTTGAGACATTCTCAGTTTATTTCACAAGTTCTTTATTTAGACTATTCTTGTGTTTTAAGTCTTCCGCTGAGTAAGTAAATAGGCCAAGGATTCGCTTAGGGCCAGCAATGGTCTTCGAGTGCTAGTCCCGCCCAGGGTATAGGCTCGGAGCGTGACACAATCTTAATTGAGTAATTAAGTTTAAGAAGATCCAACAACTTCAAATAAAAGGACCTTCTGGGAGGTATTATTTGATTGAGGGGGACTTTGGCATAAGAACAATACACATATCATTATCTATTGGTCTGGTGTACTAGAACTATTTGTTATAGATGAGGAGGAGGATATTGTTCCAGCTATTGACATCAGCCACCATAATGAACCTTACCTTGTTACAATAGATGCTGCAACTGAAAGTGAATCAAGTAAGAAAGAAAATGATAAAAATGAATTTTATCCTAGTGATTACAATAGTGATGAATTGGAATCCTTTAGGATGAAAAAAAAAACTTAAAAATGAGAAACGAAACAATTTTTTAGAGTTGGAAAAGGGTATAAGAATCTTGATAAAGCTAAAAGAATTATAAGATTACCCTTAGAATTGATAAGAGTGACTCTATTAGAGTTAGATATAGGTGTATTGTTAGTTGTCTTTTGAAGTTAACAAAAGATAAGAATTTCAAATTAAGATCTTGCAAACAATACATGCATGTCCGAAAGCATTCAAGAATAAAAGAGCTACTCAACAAGTTTTAACACTCTACTTCAAGAAAAAGGTCCAAAATAATCCTAAGTACAAGGTGACAGAAAAATGAGACAAAATTTAGATGATAACTTTGTACTTAGTATCATCTATTAAAAAATAAAGAGGGTTAAAAGGCTTATTTCTTCATAATTTTAATTTACTGAGTCATTCAATAAATGAATTTTGAATTTTCAATGTAATTTGAGGGCTTCACATTGATCTTTTTGCGAAAATATTATACTTTTTTCTAATTTTATAAAATAAAACGTAAAATAAAATATAAAATAATAATATATAAATATAACATAAAGTAAACAACTTATTGTATAAAAATAAAATTCTTAAATGAAATTTAACTAAACTTATGAGATATGCTAATTAATTAATACTTAAGAGATATATTGGTAAATATGTATATATAGAAGAGATATTTTAGTCTTGAAAAAAAATACTTTTCTGCTTCTATTTCTGTTTTTTTTTAAATTAGAAATTTTTAGTTTATTCACAACAACTGAATAACTCTACTTTTCCTTCCATTTAACAATAATTTTATTGATTTGCCAAACGCTTAATTTTTTGAAAAAAAATATTTTTTTAAAATCAAAATAAGTGTTTTGGGCCTCCCAAGAGCAATGTCAATTAGGCTCTTAGTCAGAAAAAATATTCATTTACTTATGATGATGCCAGATTAAAGTATGTATTAATTTAATTTTTATTTTTCATTTAATTGCTAATTTTTTGTAAATATTTTTATTGTATACACATCTTTATAGATACAAGCTATCAAAATATCCCCATTAGCCTAAGTAGACTTGTTGACAGCTTCATGCCTACTTATATTTATTAGACAGTACGTAATATAATATAAAGTTGAACATAAGCACCTGTCAAACTTAAGGTAATTTGTGTTTATAGATTTAACTCTAGCAATCTCAACACAAGATAAACTCATAACAAAATTCTTCATTAATAAGTAGAAGACCGGAAATACAACATTTTATCAAAACTAAACAATAAAAAGCACTAAGATTATATTAAACACTTATGATTACATCTTATAGTAATTAAAGATGTCAATTCCACAATAATTAATATTTGTAACGAATTAAGGTAGATATATAGTATTTGATAATTAATCAAGCTTGAGCTAGGCGACTAATATCATAAGGATATGCATCAGATGACTTTTGAGCTCTATATGATCTCCTCCCAACAACTATATTTGCAGCTTCAGTTGGATGAAATGCATCCCAAAATAGATATTCATTTCTATTTCTGCATGGTGTTTGGAAAGGAAGACACGTAATTTGTCCGTTGTTCCTCCCTACCCCACAACATCCAGCATTCGTCACTCTAAATCCTGAAATTAATTAGTAGAGTCTAATAATTAGAAAAATCATATGGAAACGATGATTGATTTAAGGAGAAAATTAGAAGTGAAAAGATTACCAAAAGCAGCAGGATTATCAATTAAATCTTGGAAAATTCCATAAGCATCAATGTAGATGAATTTTGCATCAGGTGTATTTCCATTCAAGTTATCAACAAGTGCCTTGAGTTTATTGTTGAATAATTGATTTGCTACATTGATTCTTTGTACACAAGTTCTCCCATCTGGGCTGTTTTGGGCCAATGCATTTGGGCTGCACCCTATCTGGCCCACTCCAATCAAAGCAAACTTCCTTGCTCCATTGCTGTATAAAATCTATCACCACAAAACATATAGTAATTATTAAAGTGATTGTTTTTTAAAAAGCGAGTAGACAAGTAAAAGTGAACCGAGCGGGACATATAGCTTACCTTTAGTTGTTGAGTATATTGTTGAATAAGAACAGTAGAATATTGATCAGGAGTGAATTGTCTGCTAGTGGGATAATTAAGAGGCATAAAATAATTATTGAGATAGTCATTGCTGCCTAGTCCAACTGAGTAAATGCACTTTTTAAGATAATCAGCTGCTGCATTTTCATTTCCTAATATTTGCACCACTTGTTGCACTGTGTTCCTGTAATTATTCACTTGTCCAGAAAAACTAATCCTTCCTCCCTATAAAAATTTCATAAAAAATTAACAAATTTTAATTAAACCAAAAAAAATTGAAAAATATAAATAATTAAGTAGAATAAAAATGAATGAAGTACCAATTGTCTGCCAGTTTCATCTCTAATTCCAGCAGCTGCAGAAGCATAATTGACACCTCTGAGAACATCTCTGCCCCTAGCAGATGCATAGGGTGGAATATTACCATTGAACCCCAGTTGTTCCGCTGTAAATTGTAACATAATTAATCTCAACTTCTTCTAGCAGATAACATGGCTTGCACCGATAATAAACACCCTCCACCTCTAACTCTAACTTTTATCAATACGATCACCTTTGATATTAGGGACAAAGGTGCTTGGTGAATTCAAACATAAATATGAAGATGTCTAATGACCAATACATAGAATATGAATTTGTTATATCATAAAAGGAGCAAGATATATTAGTTCTTTTTTATTTTTACAAGTTTAATTTAAGAAAATAGATATGATTTTAAATTTAATCTCATAATAGTACTACTAATTAACATACTTGTATATACATTGGATCCTAAACACAAATTTGTAACAAGTTATTCTTGTTTAAATTAATCCTACTATATTTTTTCAATAACTTCATACTAAATCAAAACTAGATATTTCATATCGTAAAGTAACAAATTCACCATATTGGTACAAATCAAAACTAGATATTTCATATCGTAAAGTAACAAATTCACCATATAGGTACTAATAGGTGCACGTGCAATCAATCACCGTCAGGAAATCAAACTAGTAAAAGTTTTAATGAATTTTTTTTTAAAAAAAAAGGTTTGTTCACTATCTTAAAATTCTGAATCCGCCCTTACAAACGAAAGAAAGGAGATCATATCTTACCAATGACATCAACAGTAGTTTTTCCATTAGAGAATCTCCCAGTTGGACCACCAGGAAAATCAATACCATAAGGCAAGTAATTAGCCCTAGCCAAAGACTGAATATTGTTGTTATTCCCATTATCCACTAAAGAATCACCAAATATGAAATAACAAGGCACTTGTTGTGCATTTGCCCCATAATAATAATCTCCCAAGATCATAAACCCTAAAACCACCAATTGCAACACCAATATAAATCTCCTCATCTCACTGCCCATTTTGAGACCCTTAGCTTTAGAAGTAGCTAGGCTAAGTAGTAAGTAGTTAGTTAAAGTAATGAGTAGTGGGATGAAAAGAATTGGAAAAATGAATGACTATATATAGATGTTGAAAGTCAAATATAGAGAGACAAAAAAAACTTAGTGATATATTTAATTTTGTCTAAATAAATTTATGTAGTATAACTTTTACAGATGAGAAGTTAGTTAGATAGCATTAAATTTACGCGGAGCTGGTAGATTTTCCCACTACGTGTATTATGACTTTCTAAATTATCACTCCCTTTGAATGGAGCTAATTAAGGAGTCTGTCCCTAATTACTTGTTTATTTTTGAATCATCACATCTATTAAGAAACAATGATTGACATAGTGTGTTTTTACCTCTATTAATTATGAAGTAGATGGATTAAAAACTTAAGATTTTCAAAAAGTTAAAATATTTTTTCAAAATAATTATTTGAGGGTATAATAGGAATTATTTTTTTTGTCCTTTCTTGATTTGTCAAAATTGACAAGTAATTAGAGCCAACTAAAAAAGGAAAAGTGGACAAATAATTAGGAACAGAGGGAGTACTTAATTACCTCATATGAACTAATTAAAGTTCATGTGTGTTAATGCATATATATCTAACAAAGTATACTTAATTAGTGAAGGGTACTAATTAAAAGCGAAAATTATCATCATCTCGATTGATCTTCGTACATTAATGATATAGGGACCATGTCGATATTATTCATTAACAGCTATACATTAAAATGATTAATGGTGTACTGAGCATGTAGTGTTTTTTTTTCCTTTTCTTAATAAAGTTATTCTGAATCTTGCTTCAGTTGATTAGGTGCATTGTTTTCCTGATCAATAGCTGGGATCTAGTTGATAAATTAAGTTCGAATATTGCTACTCTTCCGTTCCATGTTAGTTGTTCACTTTTCTGTTTATACGTTCATTAAAAAATCATAAATAAGGACAGTTTTACTAATTTATTGTTTAAGAAACTCAAACTTGTTTACACTTTCACCTTACGAGAGGGAAAAATCATAAATAAAGACAGTTTTACTTAATTTATTCTTTTAGAAACTTTACAAATTTGTTTACAATTTCAAAAAAGGAATTAACTGTAATAGTAAATGATTTTTTTTAATTAATTCTATTTTTGTTTTGTAATTAACAAAAAAATTGAGATAATTATTTATAATAAGGTAGACAACGGATGGAGAGAGTAGTAAGAGCAAACAAAATTCTAGCCAGGGGGAAACTTTTAACAGTTTTAGATACCTTTACTCTTTCTTTTTTTTTGGAGGGTAGGGGTGGGGAACATGCGTAGCAAAAAATAGAACCTTACACATTTAGAACGTAGAGACGTAGTAGCTCGTTATAATCATTTATATAAGTTCATTCTCTATTTTTTATAATCGTGATGTTCAGTCAATACTTATATACAATTCAACTAATTTTATAGATTCTCTATCCATACATGTATGAGGTAACTTTGTTTATCAAGCGGACTCGATCAAGCGGACTAAATTACCTAATTGAGTGCACATGTATAAATTCAATGTTACTCTATTTTCTCTTCGTATTCACACTCCTGATCAAAGAAATTGATCGATAGTACTCGACATGCATAAAGTCAATTCATCACAACCTCCCAACTACTAGGTAATTAAGTTCATAAAATGATTTACACATTAAAGCCCAAAGTGCATATTACAAAGTCTCAATCATGAGTTGTCAATGATTCATGAGCAAACCATGAATTGATCAAAGTCTACTATCACTTGCCTCTCAAACCTTTTGTTTGACTTTGTTTGCACTTTAATTTTCCCCACAAGAAAATGAAGCAACAGTAAAGAGGAATGGCCCAGAAGATCATGCATTAAGCTATCTAGCTAGAATATAGACATGCCATTAATGCAAAATTTTGGGAAGACTTAGTCATTAGGTGTACAAATTAAATCTATGAATTAAACATATATTGGGTAAGGAGAATGGCCGACTTTATTGTATTTATGACAGGAAGTGATGGATGTGATTGAAATACTCGTTTCGTTTTATATTATTAAAAATAGTTGTCTAGATTATTTGTTAATTTACAAAATCAAGAGAGAATGATAGAATTGTTTTTCATTTTACCTTTATAATTAATTCTTCTTGAAGGTGTATACAAGTAATTTGTGAAGTTATTTATAATTTTTTAAGGGACATGTACCTAAAAGAGAAAATGAAAAACTAATATGGGATAGAAGGAGTATTGAATAGTGGATACGCTTGCCAGTCACATGGATTTGAAAAGGAAAGTAGCTAGGATACATAAAGTTATGGGATCAATATATCCTTGAGCAGTTGGCCAATTTGAATTTGGTTTCACAATTTATTTTCTAATTTTTTTTAAAATAATAATAATTAGGGATGGGTTATTTTATTTTTTAAAACCAAGCAAACAGAAAGTGGATCATAATTCAATTGGAGCTTTAGTGGAAAGTCCTTAACTGATAGTCAAATTAAGTGCCAATCAGTTTAGTTCTAATTTCGTTAAGTAGAGGTGTTATGACCTTTCTATAAACACAAACCAATGGAGTAGTATATAATTTGATGGTTTTTCCACGAGTCAGGAGCCAAAAGGGCAATAAAAAATTTCAAAAATTTTAAAAGGGCAATAAAATTATTTATCAAACCAAAAGGGCAACAAATTTAAACACCGTCTAAATCAGGGTTTACGGTGCAAGGCGCGGATATCCATGCGACTTGTAAGGCGCAGAAACATCTGCATTTTGCGGGTTTTTTTTAAAAAAGAAAAAGAAAAATTTGTTTTGTGAATTGAGTATGTACTTCTCTTTTCTTTTGGGGGGCTTACAATTAGACTAATTGCTTCTATAGTTGCACTTAAACATGTCACTGCTTATTATCCAAGCAGCTATTCTCTATCGCTTGAGTTTTCCATTCCAAATTTATCTGAGTCTAACATGAATGATGCATTCTCCTATTAATGAGACTCTCAAGGAACTATCATTCAGCTCATTTGATCATCTTGTGATGATGAAGTTAAGTATGCATACAAGCATAAACACTTCCATTTTTCATGTTTAGTTAACTATAAAAATCTTATTATTGTTTTTATGAAAAAAAATGTAGTAGTATATTTGTAGAAGGTAAGCTTCATACATTTGTGGTAGTATATTTCTAGAAAATTGTAGAGTTGAGTAAACCACATTAAGAAAAGAGTTAACTTAAAGCAAAAAAAAGATTATACTTCAAATGTAATAATCTTATTTTGAAGTAATAAATCAATTGGAAGCTTATCTTCTAATGTGGTTTTGCTTAATGTGGTTAACTCTTTTCTTAATGTGGTTTACTCAACTCTACAATTTTTTAGAAATATACTACCACAAATGTATGAAGCTTATCTTCTACAAATATACTACTACATTTTTTCCCATAAAAATAAGGATAAATTTTGTATAGTTAACTAAACAATGTAGGGAAGATTATAATAAAAAATGGAAAATGGAAAGAGACCATGCAACTAAAGCCTCATTTCAAATTTCTTAATTACGTTAATTATTTTTTTTTGGTTTTGTGAAATGAGACAGCTAGAGCACTGTAGGAAGTGTTTATGCTTGTAAGCATACCTAACTTCATCATCACAAGATGATCAAATGAGCTGAATGATAGGTCCTTGAGAGTCTCATTAAATAGGAGAATGCATCATTCATGCTAGACTCAGATAAATTTGGAATGGAAAACTCAAGCGATAGAGAATAGTTGCTTGAATTTTCGAAAATTTTTATTGCCCTTTTAACTTCGAACTCATTTTTCCACTAGTGTTTCTGTTAATTATTTTGTACTCTGTTCTGCTTTTTTGAATATGATTTTTTAGTAATATTAAGAGTTACTATATATCTTAAACTTTGAACATCTAGTCCCGATTCGTACATATCTTTATTTAAGCTATATAAAAAATTGCCAAGTCACAGCGACTAAAATCATAACATAAAAATGTATAGTTAAATATTTGGAAATACTGAAAAAGTTTAATTCCTCTCTATTTTTGGCATGTAAATGATTTGACCAGTAACCACAACGTAATCTCTAAAGGATCGTTTAATAGAGTGTATTAAAAAATGTATATATTAGTTTTATGTATTATTAATATCTTGTTTGGTATATTTTTTCAATCTATATTATGTTGAATATTGTTTGTTTGGAGACGACGGACACTATCGATTTCTCAACACTTGAATTTTATTATATCAAAGTAAGAACCCGCTTCAATTTTACAATCTTGATCACACTTGTTGCTTGCTTCAGCAACACTCTTTGCTTGAGCACACACTTGTTTGCTCTCTTGCTTTCTTACTTACTTGGTTTGTTACTTACTTTCTTGGTTGCTTACAACTCAAATGATCCACCTCTATTTATAGGCGGTGATGGAAGAATCTAGCTAAGGGTTTTGCTACTATATTCTAGAATGTTCTTCAAACTACCTATTTCTACAACTACCTTTTCTAGAACATCTCTAGACTTTTCTCTCTAGAATGAGTATTCTAGAGATCTTCCTTTATTTCTTTGACTCTTGAATATTATAGATTCTTCTTTGAAATGTCTTGGATATTAATTAAGTTGGTGATGATTTTTAACATATTATACACTATGTTGTGTATTGAGGTGTATATTACTGATACCATGAATATTTATGATATTAGTAATACATGAAATTTTAATACATGCATTAGCATGGTTAAAGATTTAATTGTCACTTAAAATCTTTTTAAATTCTAAATGAGATGGTAATTTTAGTGATTAGCTCTTATTAATTAGTCAAAGTACATTGGATCCAGTACTGCTTCATTTATATGTGATTGGTTATTATGTTACTTAATTAGTGTTACTGCAAATTTATTCCTCTTTGATATCACAAGAACATAAGCCAAATGAAAGAGGTAATCAAAATACAGAGGGTAATCTAAATTGAAGCTCATAATTAACATACAAATGAAATACTATGATTTTTGGATTTAAATCTTAAGACTGATGTCAACTAAGGAAAAAGATGAAAATTTAATTTTTCTTTTCAAATTCATTCACCTTTTTGAATTTTAATTTCTGCATTTCTATTTTAGGTTGGGTTGGATAGTTTTTTTAGTTGAACTTTTATTTATTAAATTAAAATATAAACAAGACAAAAAAGTAATTACCCTTGAAAGTTGTATTTATGAGCCTTTAGAGAAAAGGATCACAATTTAGGGGGAGGAGTTGATTCTATTTTTGTTTTATATTGTAATTTTTATATATGAATTTTGGCCTGATTCAGGTCGGATCGATACTTTTTAATTAATTTTGTATTTATTATATTAAAAGAAGTCAAAAACTATTTTATCTATGTAATTTGGATTTTTCGGTAGGTGTGACTTTTGTGTCTAGTAGACTCAAAAATTTGTGATTTTTATGTTAGTAAAATAAGAAATTTACATATACAATTATTGATGAAAAGAAAGAACAAAATAAACAAGCAAAATTGTGGAACTCACATGTAGGAGAAGAAATAACATTTCTTAAATAATAAAATTAATTATTATTAACTCATAATACATCATAGAACAATAATAGAAATTCCACAAAAATATATATTTCAGATTAATTTGAATTTAGCTTCATTTTTTATCTTCATAGTTGAGCTAAACGCTGAATATCAAAAGGATAAGCATCTGATGACCTTTCAGCTCTGTATGATCTTCTCCCAACAACTGTATTTGCAGCTTCACCTGGATGAAATGCATCCCAAAATAAATATTCATCTCTATTTTGGCATGGATTTTGAAATGGAAGACATGTTATTTGCCCATTATTCCTTCCTACTCCACAACATCCAGCATTCGTCACTCTAAATCCTAAAAATTATTAAAAAGTCAAATATGTTAGCCAATCAATACTTCATCTGTTACAATTTATGTGATACTATTTTTTAGTCTATTCTAAAAGAATGATGTGCGTTAGAAGAAATATTTACCAAATGCTGAGGGATTGTCAATTAAATCTTGGAAGATATCATAAGCATTAATGTAGATGAATTTTGCATCTGGTGTATTGCCATTGAATTCATCCACAAGACCTTTTAGCCTATTGTTGAATAGCTTGTTTGCATTATTTATATTTTCTGCACAGGTTCTTCCATCAGGACTGTTTTGGGCTAGAGAATTTGGGCTACAACCAATTTGGCCCACTCCAATTAAGACAAACTTCCTTGCTCCATAGTTATACAAAGTCTGATGCAAAAGCCCAATTAGATCTTTTACGATTTTATCTCTAATATTAAAACGAAAGTATTTTCTTTTAACATGTTATGTTTATCGATTACTTTTAATCAGCTAATTCAAACGGACCTTTAATTGTTGAGTGTATTGTTGAATTAGAACATCAGCATACTGTTCAGGATTGAATTGTCTGCTAGTGGAGTAATATTGAGGCATGAAATAATTATTGAGATAATCATTGCTGCCTAGTCCAATTGAGTAAATGCACTTGCTTAAATAATTAGCAGCAGAATTTTCATCTCCAAGTATTTGCACCACTTGTTGCACTGTGTTCCTGTAATTATTTACCTGACCACCAAAGGTAATCCTTGCTCCCTATAAACATTTTGTAAACAAAAATTCAGCAATAATATGTGAAAAAAGATCATTTAATCCCGTGTATTTGGACATGTCATGTGAAAAATTAGAATTTAAACGACATTCTTTTTTAAACAGACTAAAAGACAAACAAATTGAAACAGAGGACACAGTAATTACCAATTGTTGGCCAGTTTCTTCTCTAATTCCAGCTGCAGCAGATGCATAATTAACACCTTTGAGAATGTCTTCACCCCTTGCAGATGCATAGGGTGGAATATAATCATCGAACCCCAAAAGCTCAGCTGTAAATAAATTTAAACACAATTAATATTTATATTAAGTTTTGATCACCACTAATTACCATTTTTTATCACTTTATGTTACTAATTTTTAAAAAATGAAAAGCTATATCGAATTATACCTTTCTTTTTAGGGAAATACATATATAGTCCTTTAAGTTGTCATCAACGGCACTCAAGTAGTAATAAAATGTTATACATGTGTCACGTTTTTCTTTTTTAGTCGTCCCCAAAAATGTCATTTTACTATAATTAGAAGCTACATTTAGTAAAATGATGTATTTGCTACACGAATGTCTAAGGTATGTGTTTTAGACCACAAATTTCAAAAAAAAAAAAACTTTCTTACTGTAAATTTTATATCAAGTCAAACAGTGTCACATAAGTTGAAACATAGAAACTATAATATGATTAGAAGATATACTATACTTAAGTGAGATACTTACCAATGACATCAACAGTAGTTTTGCCATTGGAAAACCTCCCAGTTGGACCATCAGGATAATCAATACCATAAGGCAAGTAATTAGCCCTAGCCAAAGACTGAATATTGTTGTTATTCCCATTATCCACTAATGAATCACCAAATATAAAATAACAAGGCACTTGTTGTGCATTTACATTTACCCCCAAATTAAATCCTAAAAGTACCACTACATACACCACTATACATCTCCTTACTTCCCCAGCACCCATTATCAAACAAATAGAAGCTAAGGGGGAAGAAAAAAATGTACTATACTAGTGGAAAATTGAGTAGCTTGGATGAAAGCTTCAAAGAATTGTCTAATTATATAGTATACTATATGTGTGTTGAGGTTAATGAGCTAGTGAATTTAGAGACTACAATAGTAGTGTGACGAAGACTTCAATTCATTGATGAGAAGTTAGTTGGATGCATTTATTTTCACGCGGCTGAGAAAATGTGAGCAGTGATACATTCCATTCATATAATTCATCCGTTCATTTTTACTTGCCCATTTTGAATTTCACATGTCTTTTAAAAAATAATGATTGATATGAGTATTTTATCGTAATATTCAGTATTACGTTTTGAAAATGGATCGGACTAGAGGGAGTCATGTTATACATCTTGAAAAATGATAAATAATTAATGTTAAGAGTAAAATATGAAAAAATATATGTTATTATTTTTATATGTTAAATGTGAGAAGTAAAAGAGAAAATTTATTTTTTAAATAGTGAACGAATAAAAAATGGATGGAGGAAGCATTATATGCAATGTCTCCTGAAACTGATGTAAATGTGCATGGGAATACTACTTTTAGTTTCTGAACAACAAAGAGAATCAGTTTTTTTATCTTGGTAGAAATGAACTGTGAATTAATTATATTCCATGGGTAGCTCATAGCTGCTAAACAAATCATATTACTATATTCTCAATGATTGTAAAATATGGGTATGGACGTATCACAATTATTAATCCCATGCTGCCAGGCTAGCACTCTTTCAGCTCCCCATCGTTTCAATTTATGTAACATAGTTTGTCTTAATATTTACTCTGACATGATCATTTATCAAATTAGAAAGAAAATAATTATTATAAACCATCAATTAGTAGAGAATCCAAAATAATTGGATGTTTATATATTTGTTGACGCACAAAATACACATACAAATAGATATATACATCATGTGGTGCACACAAAAGTTATTAATTTAATTAACTATATTTGAGACCTCTTATTAAAATAGACTTTGGGTCGAATTTTTGCGTGCCTTATATGAGAGAACGAAAGTAAGTGAGTAGTAACTATTAATTCTTGTAAAAGATATATTGCTACACATTCAAATTCAAATTAGAGTAGAAGAGAAAGGTGTGTGAAGCATGTTGCATTGAATTCTTGTTGAAAAAATCAAGTTAATGCTCAGAACGACTTGGTCACACAAACATGGAGGGGAGTGGAGAATTCAATTTGGGTGTTGGAATTTAATTATGGGGAAGTTATGAAGATATAGATTAGGGACCCTAGCTACCCAGGGAATTTAATGCAGGTTTTAGTCATATGGTTTTTGAAGATAATCAAATTAAAATGTCGACATATCTTATCAACTGTAATAGTATTTCCTTCTATTTATAATAAAATAAAAATGGTGTTTTTGAATATGAATTGGATTTTTATTAATTTTTTTAAAATTACGAATTTTTAATTGGATATCAAATTTAGTACTATGGATTTTCAGATACCCAAATATACAAAAAAAATTAATGTATTATATTCAATCAATCTACACATATCATACATGTCTAAAAGGTTCAATAGATTAGTATCTTATGATCTTAGTACTATGAAGTCCAAAATTTTATTGCACATATGGTACGTAGCTGGGTAACCTCAATCCTTGATAAGGGTTGAAAATTATACAGAGCAAACTATTAGGTAAATTGAGGTTGTTAATTGTTATGACATATCTTAAAGGCTCAAAAGGCAAATTCAAACATTTCATTCAAACCGAGAACTTTAAAATCGAACATAAAAAATCCAATTTAATCCAAGTTCATTTAAAATTTAATTTCTTCAATTTTATATCCATAGCAAACTCTGGGATTGAATCATTAATCAAAATCCAAGTTTGCTGTCGTGTTTGTTCTTCAGGACTAGGATCATAGAATGGGAAACGGAAGTCGGCTTATACAGATTTTAGGATTAATCTACATACAAGTTCTATCAATATAATGAACTATATATCACTTGTTAAATTAGATAATTATATTGCTTAATTGCATTTCTCATCTCAAAGTACAAGTTCGATGCGATGAATTCGACCCAAAAGACAATCCTTTTACCTTTGTTGGCAAGGAGCTTCAAACTTGAGGCCTGTACAATCTACATTATAAAGTAATTATTAAAAATGTCATTATGTCATTATTTTAGCAAATATAATGTATCCTAATATAATTAATTTACTATCCTTTTATTTGTCAAATATGTTACCTAATTTGACTCTACTACCAATTAAAAGTAAAAAGAAAAAACCCCACATTTTAATATTTTCTCTCTAGTTTTTTTTATCCCAAATCTCTCCACTCTCTCTACTATTTCCACCATTGTTATCTCATATACTTGTTTAAGAAATTTCTTCGACTTGTACGATTTCAACATCTGGCAATTCGTCAAGAACGTTCAAGATTCGTCAAGAACGTTCAAGAATCGCTTGTGGATTTCGTCAAGGGGTGATCCCTACGAGATATGTGAGATCACATAGCATTGAGTTAGTTCACCCACGCGCCAACCATGATTTAATTCAGCGAATTTAAGTCTTTGAAAGTTTAGAAATTGAGTTCTTGATGAACATTGTTGAAGGTTTCGTTTGAATTTTTGTGGGTTGTGTTGTTGAAGTTTCTTGCCATTTGATTCATGTTTCCGAGTGTAATTTCGGTTTGAATCTATCATATATTGAGGGTATAAATGATTCTAAGCGTTTGGGGAAAGAACCATTGAAGTTTAGAGTTGAAAAATGAAGAAGAAAAATCGTCAAACACCTGGGGAAGGGGGTGAGGAGTCGCGCCAACCAGCGCGCCCCAAAGCAGCCTTTGAATGTGGGGCTCTGGGGTGACGCGCCAGCCAGAGCGCTCCAACTTACCCTCTGAATTTTGAGGGCTGGCGCCCAGCGCCTCTCAGAGCGCCATAGACTCCAGTTCTCCCCATTCCTCCCCTATCTTTTCGTACTAGTTCCTTAGTGATGTACCTATGTTTTCTAGTTGATTCCAACACTCTAAGGTATGTCTAAACATCATGAAATCATCCATAAACATGAGATCATGAACCTTGAATCAATACTTCAATTCAAGAAAAGTTAAGAGTCAAGTCTAGAAGTTAAGAAGCAAGTCAAGAGAAGTTTATAAAGTTTTCAAAAGTCTTTCACAAACGTTTTAACTTTGTTTTAAGACTTAAAGTTCAAGTTAAACAAAGAGTAAAGTTTGAAGTGCATTTCTTCAAAAGAGTATATCGGGACTATGTATTCCCAAAGATTCAATGTTTTCACATTTAAACAAGAAAGGAAATTGAGATTTCCAAAAGAGTCTTTGAGCTAGTTTTCAGTAAAGAGTAAAGAGTTGAGTTCATTTCTCAAAAAGCTATAAGGGAACTAAGTATTCCCAAAAAGTTTATAAATGTTTTCACATTTGAGCAAGAAAAGGGAACATTGATTCCAAGGGAGCTTTTAAGCTAAGTTTTGAGTAATTATCTCAAACCAAAGAAAGACGTTTATTTTTAAAACATATGAGCTAAGTATATTTTGGGAGTAGTATTGAGCACCGATATGGGGATGCGAGTTCATATTAATTCAAGTCTTCATAGACCATGTAGTCATCATGGGTAGTAAATGATCATACTTTTTAGATGACTCCTTAAGATGCTTTTAGCATAGACTAGTGGATCCACTAGGTGGGTTAGGTTTTATACCCCCGACAAGGTATAGGACGGTCCTTGACAGTGTGAGGTAAAACGTTGTATCATCACTATAGCTCTTAAGTGATGGTTGTCGGTTAGAGAAACTCCCACAACAATATTTTTTATTTTTATATACGAACAAAGTTCATATTGTATATTTGCATACATATAGAGTTATTATTGTATTTCTAAATACACAAAGTTGACATTATGTTTTAAACAGCTTTTCCTTATATTGCACTTGTTTTTAAACTACTTTATATTGAAATGAGTTCGGTTATGTTGAGTTGAGTTGAACCAGGAGTCCCTTTCAGATTCCTTTCAAACTTAAGTTGTGTTTAGCATTCCAACTCGCATACTCGTACATTCAATGTACTGATGCCAGTTGGCCTGCATCGTCTTATGATGCAGACGCAGGTAACCAGGATCAGCATCCAGTGCATCGTTGATCCAGTTGAGCTTCAAAGTTGTTGGTGAGCCTCCTTGAATTCCGGAGGATTCCCCTTTTCATTACTTTATCATTTTAGTTCATTAAGATGTTGTGGGCATGTCCCGACATCCATCTCAGTTGTTTTAGAAACTTCATAGATAGTCAGTCAGATGTTAGTTCATTCGTCATCATTTTGTTTTTGGCTTATGTTCAGATTTGAGTTGCCATTTTGGCTAAGTTAAATGTTTGTTTTTAAAAAACATTATGAGTTCAGTTTGAGACAGTTGAGTTATTTAGCATATGAATCATTTTCTTAATGCTTAAAGTCTTCCGCTGAGTAAGTAAGCTAGACCAAGGGTTCGTTTGGGGCCAGCAATGGTTCTCGAGTGCCGGCCATGTCCAGGATGTAGGCTCGGGGCGTGACAAAAAGTTTGTATTCTTTCAAATTAAATAAATTCAATCAACATTATAACAAACCAAAATATTGACATTTTAAATAAAGATTGAAAGTGTTGACAAGGGGCCCTATTAAATGCTAAAATATTGCTATTTTGAAAATTTTCCCTAATTTTTACTTGTCACGTCCTGTTTC
This sequence comes from Solanum chiquidenum, assembly GCA_029582725.1. Taxonomy (NCBI): domain Eukaryota; kingdom Viridiplantae; phylum Streptophyta; class Magnoliopsida; order Solanales; family Solanaceae; genus Solanum; species Solanum chiquidenum. Next base: position 4,054 of record JAJOOS010020198.1, on the reverse strand, counting down.
ATGAGAATCAATTTGACTAATTCTTAAAGCTAAATTGAATTAGATTAATTTAATATTTGAAAGTTTGAAAACTATCAAAAAAAATGTATAAGTTACAATCATTTTAGTATTAATAGGATGAAAAGACACATAAAATATTAGTCAAAATTTATAAAATTTACCTCTCAAGAAGCAAAAATGGGGACGAGTAAAAATGATCAGAAGAAAGTAATTTGATTAAGTGGATGTTTCACTATATAAGTTCACACATATATTAGAATTTTTTAAAATGCACAATCAATCACTCTCTGGAGTAATAATAACCTAAATTCTCACACTAATTCTTATCCAAATGGGATTTGATATCTTTCTACATAATAAAAAAGTCTTGTGCATGACCTTTACACATCTCTCATGGCGTTAATAACTTAATAAATGCATTGTCTTTAAATAAATAATTTTTCAACCATGAAAAATGTCAAAATTAGAGGACACCTAAGATCCAACATAAAAAACTTTCATTATGATAATGCACATGCAAGGTATACATACGTACAACCTTCCAAAGTCGAACTAATTAATAGGCTCGTCCATTTTTAGACCGTTGATCACAAGAATAAACGTTTTGCGTACATAAAAAAGTAAGTACCCACCTAAATTAGCTTAATTGTTATAAGCTCGTCGTAAGTAGTTAGAGACATATTTTTACTCAAAGTTAATTTCACTTTAATTCAGATCGACGTATTTGTATATTTTATTTTTTCTCTTTTTTTATGACATCATCCGGGTTTTCAAGACCCAGTCAGTCTGATGTTTTCAATATGAGTACACGGGGAAATCGGCAAGCCCTCATCCTCTTAGAGTAACATGCATGATGTCTTTTGTAGCAACAGCCCATGTCAGGCAGTTTCTACAAGAGGAGTTCCACCACACTAAAAAGCATCTTTCTTTGAGTTCCTTTCAGAAGCCTTTCTATCATTGAACAAAATCAGCTATTTCTATACTAGCAAAAATATTCACATAGTTTTGGCTCTTAACAAGTCACGTAAAGTACAAGCCTGGAAACAAAAAATCAGCTTCTTCTACATTGAGCTTTTACACTTTTGTTAGTACTGTACCGGAGAGCAACAAAACTTGTTACTTGGTTTCAACTTCACTCAGTCACAGGTCTGCCCGGGTAGAGAAAGTAGAGGTATATTTTGAAGAAATATCCTTCAAAACCGTGATCAGGCCCTTCAAATCAGTAGAACCCAATTCAAGGCAGTCCTTAAGCAAATCACCTTCTAATACTTCCTTCTGAAGTGTCTCCATAACTTCCTTCAGCGGACCCTGCGTCAAAATAAATAAATAAAAACAAACTTAGACCAAGTGCACAACAACAGACTCGACATACATACATTCAGTCTTCATCCTTGAATTTTGGTACAGCTCCTCATCACTAATTAACTAGGAGGGAAAGATAAGACTAGTTGAGTTTCCTGTGTGCTCAAGACAAGACTATTAATGTTCCAACTTCCATACTAGTTCTATTTTAGTCTGTGCTCAATATGAGCATCAATTCAAGCATACAACATAACTAGACATGGATGTTCCTCGAGTGTATTCAGGTTGGAGATGAATGGAAAATTTGACCAACTATTATTGCAGGTTTGACTTACTTATAGTAATTTCCAAAACATCTAATTTGGAGGCCCAAGAATTGGCAGGTCGTGTATCAGAAATTTTGATCAACATAGAGAGATAAATTGCACCAATCTTTAGTCTACTTCTAATAAATAACCTCAAAACTTTTTGATGAATAACTGAAAGAAGAAGGGGCAAAAATTGAACACTAAACTCCTTTCTTGTCTAATACGATCTTTTGATCTTCAAAAACAGTCAAATTTAAATTTCACATTCCTAAGTCCCGACATGTTAGCAATGCTCTCCTCTTTCAAATTTATAACTTCAACTATAAGATTATGACACCCTAGAGAACTTCCTTGGTTATGGTTACCATTTCTTGTTTCCCCAATATGTATAACTTTGTCATTTTAACATTTTAATCCTTTATGAGGTTTTGGTTTGTACATCCTCACGCCAATCAATTATATGAGCAATTCAATATCTAGGACATGATACCTATCAAAGTTCTCACTTGATCATGGGAGTCTATAGTCTATGATTCTTGCTTCGTTGACAACAATCATTGGTCGTTTGTTTGATTGGTCTCAGAATATTTAACTATAATCTCGCTTTCAAATTTGCAACTTTTATTTATAAAGTAATCAAAAACTTTGTAAATGCTACCACTAATCCCGTGCGCTAAGACATAGCTTCTATACAATGAAGTCAGAACTTCCTTAGTTTGGTGTCCATGATGGTCGCCCTTCCATTATTTCCTCAGTGTGTAAAAGAACATTATCATTTTAAGTTTTGACCGAATTCAAGGATTTTGTTTGTAAATTTATAGTTTAAACAATTGCATGGGAATTCAATATCTAGTAATATACAGCTAAACTAAAGTTACAGGCTTACAGCAGAGGCAACAAATTTGCACAATGCTTAGCTACACATAAGTTCCACTCAAGATTGATCAGACACCAGCAAAGCTTTCACCTAACATTTAGCACATCAAGTGGTGGTATTGGAAACTACATACAAAGCTGCTTCTACTATACTCATTACTCCCTCCGTCCAAAATAAGTGTAGCTTTAGCATAAGCAAATTGTCCGAAAATAAGTGTCGCTTTAAGAATTCAAGACAAAAAATAGTAATCTTTCCAACTATAACTTCTTTTTAATAGTGCTCAATTCTCAAGAAACATCTAAATAGGAATAACTTAGTAATCTTTCCAACTATAACTTCTTCTTAATAGTGCTGAATTCTCAAGAACATTTAAATAGGGATAACTTAGTAAACTATGGCATGCAAGTACTACCTTCTAGTGTGTGATCGAAAGGATTTCATGCTCTGTAAAGATGCAAATACTGTTCTACTAATTAACCTAAAAATATAAAAGTAGAAACTTACTGGTTGTCGAAACACCTTCCGGAATTTACCAAAAAGAGATTTTGAAACTCTGAATAAATTTTCATAATTCCGATTCATCCATTTAACCCTTTCCCTATCTGAACTGACACTTGAAAAGTCGCTAAGACCACGCAGAATTTCATTCAGATCAGAGAAAGCACCGAACATTTCAAACGACGTAGCATCTCTCCAAGCATAATTTCGAGCATAGTCCCAACCCACGTTCCACATAACTTTCCAGAAACCAATACCCATACCATTCTCCAGTTTTCTAGCAATGGATCGAACTCGGGCAGCGCCATCGTAGTCTCCGCGAGCTTCCCGGAGATTAGCAACACGGGAGAACAGCGAATGAGATAGAGAGAAAACGGCATGGTAGTTGGAAAATGGGAAAGAAAAGGAGGAACAAGGTGATGGCTTAGAGAGAAGAAGGAAGAAGAGGAAGAGAAGAAAGATTGAGGGAGTCACGCCGGTCCTCCGCATTGCCGGTAGCGACGGTCACCGACTAGCCGGACGGTTGAGAACTGTCGAGATTTTTAGCCGGACCGAAAAAGGAAATGAAGAAGAGACTTTTGAGTTTCCTTAGCGCTCTTACGTTGACGGCCCAGTCCAATCCAACTCAGGTTTAGCGGGCTGGAGACCTTGGAAGGGCTTCGAAAAGAGCATCTTACATATTTGTACAATTGACAATATACGTATTTATATGTATATGAAATAGTACTATATAACTATATGCTATTATTTATGTATATACATACTAGATATGGGACCCCGTGCCAGCACGGGCCCCAATATATATATTTTATTATTTTAATTTATGTTATATTATGAAATTTGAAAAGTTATTGAAAATTATATATGATTTTAAAAATATTTTAAATTGTTAGTTATTGTGATTTGTAGCACTTTTTTTTTACATAATTTTGAAAATAATATTTATTACTCTGTTTGTTGTAATTTATGTGGCACACGCAGAATTTCAAATATTAACCATTTTTTATATGTTTCTTTCATATATTAAGTTGTTAATTATTGTATTTTATAGTACATTTTGAACCTAATT
>JAJOOS010020197.1:0-15689 GCA_029582725.1 Solanum chiquidenum | reverse complement strand
TATTATTATTATTATTATTATTATTTGTGGGGTATATAAGTCTTCTTAATTATTCTACGTCATTATCCACTAATCAACAGAAGACAATAAAAAGGTGCTAGGAAAGTATCAAATTATATATGTTGTGCTTTGGTCTAATCAAATGAAAAGCTTCTTTTAATTAGATTTAGACGTGTCACATTTCTCAATTAATGAAATTAACAAATCTTTTTCTTTATGGTAGTTTTTCAACCAGAAACGTAGAAAATGCCTAAAAGCTACATTGTCAACAAAGTTGAGTGTTAAACTTTTAAAAAGAAAAGGAACTAGGATATGAGGTACAAAATCGAATCGAAAACCGAATCAAACCGTAAATCGAGTCAAATCAGAAAAAAATTCTGATTAGTGGTTTGGTTTGACTTGGTTTGGTATTGAAAAAAAACCCCGACTATATTTGGGTTGGTTTGGTTTTAATTAAAAAAAACCAACCCAAAACCAAACCAACCCGACATTATATATGTAATTTTAAAATTTTATTTTATACATAAAACTATTTACTTTGATATAATTTTAAAATATTTCTTATACTATTTCATAGTTTTTATCTTTTAATTTATTATTTCAAGTTTAAAACTTAGAATTCAGAATGATCCAATAAAGATTATAGTTCATGGATGTTGATAATTATAATAAAACCTAAATCAAAATCAAATTAATACTAATGCACAAAGAAAATCAATTCAACACTAAGAATGACGATAATATTGAATATTTGTTCTTTAGTTTTACATAGTTTAGACAATTAAAATACATAATGTAATTTTATTTTTCCTTAAATATTTAGTAATGTAACTAATACTTATTAAACTTATTTTAGCATGATTTAGTACTTTTAAATTATGATCATTTTCATTATGACTTTGCAATATTTATTTTATATGATGATTTCATTATTATTTTTTACTGAATATTTTTGTGTCATCAGTACTCATCTCATATTTTGTGTTACTTTTTTAAGAAACACCTTAGATAATTGTATTTTGGTTGGACTAAAGAAATATTTGGAGCACAAGTTAATTATATGTTTGTATGAAAACTTTACCGAAAAAATCCAAAAATCTAAAACAAAATCGAGGTTTATTAGTTTGGTTTGATTTATAAATTTAAAAATTCGACACAATGGTTTGGTTTGGTATTTGAAAAACCCGAAAAAATCCAAATTTTATTAGTTTGATTTGGTTTATAAATTTAAATTTTTTATACAAATGGTTTGGTTTGATATTTGAAAAACCCGAACCAACCCTGTCATGTACACCCCTAAGGATATCGATATATGGAAAATGAATGAAATTTTGAGTTTCGATAAAATAATTTTTTTTTCCTTTGAATTAATTAATTAATGAAGTGTGAGTAATACCTAAGATTTAATTTGACATGATATTAGAGTCGAACTTAATCTTCCATCACTTCATTGATAACAATTGACCTAAGCTGAGCTAGTAAATTCATATGGACAGAACGAGTTCACCAAGGTCCTATGCAAAGTTATAGCTAACATGAATCATATACCAATACCTAAGCTGCATTACTCCAGAATAGAAGACGGAGAACAAGAATTTTACTAACGCCGTTCATTACACGGAAAAACATGATCATTAAGGATTCATATAGCCGATCCCAACTTTTTTGGAACTAAGGTGTAGTCGTTGTACAATACCAACGGCAATTTAATTTACAAGTCCTAACAATCAAGGGAAAGTGTGTGAGGTGAAAGTGATAGCTATACAAAAATTTATAAATGTCTCCCTCTGTTGCATTTCATACGACACTCTTTCTTTTTAAACATTATGCCCTTAAAACCTTAATGAGTATTCTTGCAACCTTAGAAGTTGACATCAGTTTTATCTTCTTTTTTTTTAAACGCCATGCACAGTCACAATACCACTCTATAAAAGGATACGGAGCTCGAAAAGCAAAAATTTATAGTTTATACGGTATTGTACTTCCATGCAATTATATGCTATGTTGCTCAGACTCTTCAAATATGTGGACGGGTGCATGTCGGATCCTCCAAAAGTAGTATATTTTTAAAAGATCCGACAAGACTGTGACATCATTTATGGAGAGTCTGAGCAACATAGGTTATATGTTCAAGTTCAGACATTCTCCTTAATGTTACAATGATATAGATACACGTCCATACAGACACTTTCAGGACTACAGCTGCTCTCTTCATACTGTATACAGCTCGCTTCATGAAAAGTAGTTACATTAGAAAACTCCACAATGATGGGCCTCCCTGCAGTTACAAGCAAAAGTTTGAGGACCTAGTCATAACTTTAAGTATCTAAACAAGAGATAGCTGCCTATCAACAAGTCACTGGTTTGGCAGAATAAAGCAGTGATTTATTTTGGCTCAAACCCTTTATTTGGGCTACAAAACTCAATAAGCAAAACAAATTTTGATTCAAAAATCACAAACTAAAAATTCTGGCTCCGCCTTAGGGTACTAAACCTTTATATACCATTTTAAACTATCTGCTCTAATACTTTTACAAGGAAAGGATAAGTGCAGCAAAAATGTTACCAGCATAAAGTCTTCCGGTAAGATTTTTAAGAGCTTTTGCAGCCTGTTCCTCCTCTCTAAACTGAACATAAACATTGCCAACCTGCATATGCACATTGTACATAAATAAAAAGCCCACTCATAATCTAAATCAGCCCCAGAAAAGACTTACCATGTGATCCACAATATTGTCACAAATGTTCAAGTTCTCAATCTCTCCATCCTTGTTCAGTTCTTCAAATAAATCTTCATAAAAACCCTGCAACATCATCAAAATAAGTAACATTCCATCAAAACATCCACCTAGAGAACCTATCTGAAAAACATAATATGATAAAATGAAGTATGAGAAGACTTCATCTGCAGATAGAATCACATATTAAACATCTCAAATTAAGAATACCACTTACATGATATCTTGAAACAAATATCTTTTTGCCCATAAAAAACACAAAAGAAGCTTTTAGCTTACTTCTTTTTTATCTACAACTCTTTCATTAGAGGCGGAACAAGGTTAGGAGTTTATGGGTGGGTTCTAAATCAATTTTGTTTGATGGTTCACAAGTTTATATATATATATATATATATATATTTAATTTTCTAATAAAAATATACGATCTATGAAAAAGGTAGTGGATTCATCTTAACCCACAAACCCCCCTACCTAGCTTCGCCTCTGAGAAAATCCACAAACGAGCATACAATTTACTAGTTTTAAGAAACACTAACTATAAGGACTCTTGTAAGGACTCTTAGACTCTTATTAGAACTCTTACTTATGTGTAAGTATATTTGTACATGATTTCCAATATATATAGATAGATAGAGGCAGGCTCGTTGATCAGCTTCTTCTATTCACAAATATATTCTCATGGTATCAGATAGCCAGAAATCCATCTAATTTCTTCTCTACGACATGGCGTCTTCATCTTCCACTACACCAGTCATTCCTTCTAGTGTCACTACTATTTCAGGTTCAAGTCTTTCTTCAGGTGTTCCTTCTAGCGTTACTACTATTCCTGGTTCAAGTTTTCCTTCTAGCGTCAGTACTATTGCAGATTCAAGTTTTCCTTTCTTTGGTCTGCCTTCTCCGTTAGCATAGATTCTCCGACTCTACCAAATTTCAATTATGTTGCTGCTCTTGCTACCCCTAATGTAACCAATTTAGTGACCATTAAGTTAGGTTCTGTGGAGGACTACCTCACTTGGCGCACTCAGTTCACCTCTCTACTACTTTCCCACGAGCTTATGGGGTTCGTTGATGGCTCAATTCCTCACCCTTCTCCTCTTCTTAGTGATGCATCTGGCAATCACCAACCAAATCCTCTCTATCGCTCTTCGATAAAAATTGATCAAAGTGTCCGTTCTTGGTTATTCGCAACACTATCTCGTGAAGTTCTTCTTGATGTTCATCTCATTCCTACATCTAGAGATATATGGTTATCCTTACATCGACGCTATATGGATGCGAGTCAGGCAAAATCTATTGAGTTGAAACGCCAACTCACTACCCTGCGAAAGGATGATAATATGAGTATTGATCAGTACCTTCGCAATGCCAAACAAATAGTTGATTCTCTTGCATAAATTAATTCACCAGTCCCTTCTCAGGATTTCATTGATCATGTTTTACTCGGCCTTGGAAAAGAGTATGACACCTTGGTTGGCATCATTACACATTTTCCTGGTCACTTATCGCTTGAAGAGCTTCGCACCAAACTTTTACTTCATGAGCAAAGGTTGCAACGTTTCAAGGAACTTGACTCACCAATTACGCATCAAGCATTTGCTGCGCATTCTATTTCTACAACTACTCAAGATTCTGGCTCTCAGTTTGGTTCTGGTCGTGGCCGAGGTCGATCTTCTTCCAGAAGTCGTGGCCGTGGTGGCAAAGGTCGTGGCTTTGGTGGTCGTGGGCAGCAACCACAAATCATCTCTAGCAACCATAATACACGCATTAGTGCAACTGGACAGCCACAGTTAGGTAATGGTGGTACTTACCCTGTCTCCTATAATTCATATTCTGTAGGTACTAATTCACCATCCACGGGCGTGCTTGGTTCTCATCCGTCAACTATAATTTGTCAAATTTGTGGATCTCTCGGCCATATTGCTCTACAATGCACTAATAAGTTTAATCATGCCTTTGTTGCTAATGATCTTCCTAAGTCTTTTGCAACCATGTATGTTGGTGAAACGAATAATGCTACTTGGTACCTCGACTTTGCAGCATCTGCTCACATGACCTCATCTGAATGTAATTTTTTACATAGAACTCCATATACCGGCCATAATCGTGTTTTGGTTGGGGATGGAAAATTACTCAATATTAGTCATACTGGATATATCCAATTTCCTTCTACCTCTCGTCCCCTTCATTTGCGTTCTGTCTTTCAAGTTCCTCAATTACAACATAACTTAATTTCAGTCAAAAAGTTATGTGAGGATAATAATTGTGTTGTTAATTTTGACTCGTCTTCTGTTTCTATTAAGGACAAAGCCTCGGGTCAAACTCTCATTCAGGAATCCAGTAAAGGCGATGTATACCCTCTTTCCTCCAAGTCAGCGTGTTTTCCTTCTCAAGCTTTAGTTGCTCTACGACAATCAGGAGATGTATGGCATCGTCGTTTGGGTCACTGTGGAGCTCGAGTCTTAGAGAAAATAATTCCATTCATTTGCTTAATCTTTTTCAGAATAATTGTGTTTCTTGTCGCTTAGGAAAAGCACATCGTTTTCCATTTCAATTAGTCGAACATTGTAGCTCTTTTCCTTTGGAGATTGTTCATTCAGATGTTTGGCAGTCCCCAGTTTTATCTAATTTAGGATATCGATACTATGTTATTTTTATTGATGATTTTTCCCGGTTTACATGGCTTTATCCCATGAAACATAAATCTGAAGTTTTTATGCATTTTTGTGCCTTCCAAACACTAGTGGAAAATACCTTTAACACTAAAATAAAAAAGCTTTCAAAGTGATGGGGGTGGGGAGTTCGACAACAAGGTTATGGTCTCACACTTTTCTAATTGTGGTATTATATTTCGTAAGTCATGTCCTGACACTCCCCAACAAAATGGGGTTGCAGAAAGGAAACATCGACATATCCTTGAGATGGTGCGTACCATTCTCTCAGATGCCACAATGCCATCCAAGTTTTGGGTTGATGCCGCCTTTTATGCAGTTTACACCATCAATAGGTTACCATTACCAGTTTTACATGGAATTTCTCCATTTGAGAAACTTTTTCAAACTCCTCCAAATTATAATTTTCTCAAGGTGTTCGGTTGTGAATGTTTTCCATATGTATCTTCTCGAACTTCAAATAAACTTGACCCTCGTTCAGTTCGTTATGTTTTTTTAGGCTATGCTTCTAATTATAAATGATACCGTTGTTTGGATCCAAAAATAGGTCGTGTCTACGTTAATCGTCATGTCACTTTTCATGAGTTAGCCTTTCCATATTCTGAGTTACATCCTGACCCTATATCTCCGTCTTCTTATTTTGACCCTCTTGTAGTCATTTCACCTTTAAACTCATGTGTGTCCCATACTATTCCTTTTCCCTCTATAAGCTCTCCAGTAGATTCTTCTCATTCTTCTTCGTCTTCAGGTTCTTTAGACTCTTCTAATGATCCTGCGATTCAGACTCTTGATCCATCTTCCTCTATTGGGACGTCTCATGGCGGGTCGAGTCCACATACGTCTGCTTCTGCTCCTCCTACATCCACCTCTACTGTTGTCGCTAATCCTATGCAAACTCGCTCCAAATCTGAGATTTCTAAGCCTAAGCAACTATTTTCCCTAAGTTCAATCGTCTCTCACATTGAACCTTCGTGTTTCTCTCAAGTTGTGAAAGATCCTAAGTGGCTGATGAATTTAATGCTCTCTTGGCTAATCAAACTTGGGTTCTTGTTCCTTATAACCCCAACATGAACTTGGTCGGTTGTAAATGGATTTATCGGATTAAGTATAATTCAGATGGTTCTGTTGAGCGATACAAAGCTCGCCTTGTAGCACATGGATTTCACCAACAGCCTGGTATTGACTATTATGAGACCTTTAGTCCTGTTGTCCGTGCCACAACTGTTCGCATTGTCCTTTCTCTTGCCATCTCTCATTCATGGTCAATTCGTCAATTAGATGTTAAAAATGCATTTTTACATGGTGTGCTTTGTGAAGAGGTGTTCATGAAACAACCACCTAGATTTATTCATCCTGACTATCCTCATCACATATGCAAACTAACCAAAGCTATTTATGGTTTGAAACAGGCTCCCCGTGCTTGGTTTTATCACTTTAGTACATTTCTTCTTGATAATGGATTTGTTAGTAGTAAATCAGATTCCTCTATGTTTATTCGTCACTATTCATCTGGAATTCTCATTTTATTACTCTATGTTGATGATATTATCCTTACCGGAAGTCATGTTTCGATAGTTGATGATTTCATTAAGTGTCTTTCACGTCAATTTGCCATGAAAGATCTTGGTGATCTCCATTACTTTCTTGGTGTCCATGCTACCCGTACATCTACTGGCCTTCATCTATCTCAGCAAAAATATGTATCTGATTTATTGCTTACGTTTCATATGCATACTTGCAAGCCCGTTCATACCCCTTTTGCTTCTCGAACTTCCCTTTCACTTGTGGATGGTGAGTTGCTTTTAGATCCTACTGAATATCGGAGCATGGTAGGTGCACTTCAATATTTAACTTTGACTCGTCCTGATATTGCTTATGTTGTAAGTGTTGTTTCTCAATTTATGCATGCTCCTCGTACCACTCATCTGCACTCGGTGAAGCGTATTTTTAGGTACTTGCAAGGTACTATTACACATGATCTTTTTATGAGTGCATCATCATCCACGTCTACAATTGGGGCCTATTCTGATGCTGATTGGGCTGGCTGCCCAGATAGTCGACGTTCCACTACTGGATTTGCAATATTTTTGGGCTCTAATCTTATCTCTTGGCGTGCGAAAAAGTAACCTACTGTCTCTAGATCTTCTACTGAAGCCGAGTATAGAGCTATTGCCTACACTGTTGCTGAAACCACTTGGATTCAACATGTTCTTTCTGAGCTTGATGTATATCTCCGTGAACCAGTTCATGTAATGTGTGACAATGTTAGCTCTATGTATATGACTCGCAATTCAGTGTTTCATGATCGGTCCAAACATATTGATGTGGATTTTCACTATGTTCGTGACAAAGTCGCTCAAGGAGATCTTGTTGTAGAATATGTGCCCACTCAATTGCAGTTTGCTGATATTTTTACAAAAGGATTATCATCGTCTCAGTTTTCTTTTTTGCGTGACAATTTGTTTGTCTGTCGTTTCTGCCCGTTCAGATTGAGGGGGGCGTATTAGGACTCTTGTTAGGACTCTTAGACTCTTATTAGGACTCTTACTTATGTGTAAGTATATTTGTACATGATTTCCAATATATATAGATAGATAGAGGCAGGTTCGTTGATCAGCTTCTTCTATTCATAAATTTATTCTCATTAACATCACTAAATATCTACATAACCACAAATTAACTCGAAATCCAAAAAAAAACAACTGAAAATTGATACTAATTTAGATTTTTTTACATCAAAATGTTGCTGCATTTTGAGAGGATCAATAGGCCTTTGAAACATGTTAAGAAGGAGAAGCGTAGGGCTAATACTGAGTTTTGTATGAAGCCTAGAACAACAATCGCCATGTCTACAAGCACCAATTTTGAAGTAAAATGGACAATTCACTCTGTCTTTCTCTGTACCAAAAATTGATGCCAAATGCTCCGCCATTACACTAAGTTCAGTTCACATATCTCTTATGAACCGTACGAGCACGTCCTCTGTCACCCCCCACCGCGCTTACGGTCTTTAGGGTTTTTCTTGATCTGAAATGGAAGAATCTTAATGGAAGAAGAAGAAGAAGAATTTATAAAAAGTGTTTAGAGTTGTAACTAACTAATTTAACTTGTTATGCATATTTCATTTAAATATCAAATTAGTTTTAATTAGATATTTCAGAGAAGAAGAATATTTTCATGTATCAAATAGTTGAGTTAATACTATAAAATATATTATTTCTATTAGTTTTATGCATCTTGTTGGTTTAATAAGCTATAAAATTGTATGCATTTTCTACCTCGAAAACACATAATCGCCGATTTGACAGTATAATTTACTTTATCATTTAAACTATACAAACGTTTAAATATTTCTTTAAAAACTTTCGAGTGAATTAAGTATCATTAAGGGGTGATATGACAAAATAAGTGGACTCACTCTCCTAAAAGCGAGTGAAAAACAAAAATGAACAAATTGAATTATAAAATTGTACACCTGACATATTTTTATTGGCTAATATATAATTACTATTTTAAATATTTTTTTATAAATTCACCTTTTTTTTAAAATACATGATATTTTTAATTTAGAGGCAAATAAAATTTGGGGGTCTCAATTTTTTTATAATCTTTTTTTCTCTCTTTATTTTGTTGTCTTTCCCAAATACTTTATTCTCCATTGAAGCACTCTTATACCTTTCTTTTTTCATATTAGCCATTATTTCTCTATCTTTATCCCCCACCTCTGCACTACTTCCATTCCACCAGCCCTTTAGTAATCCACAAAACTCAACACCAACATCATATTATTGAGGTCGATTCACAAATATAAATTTTCTTGTTGTTTGAGTGACCCATTTTAATTTCTATTAATTGTGATGGATAAAATGTGAATCTATTAACTTTCTTATACAACTTTCATTTTTTATTTGAATTGTAATAAAAAAAGTGACTTTAAAAAAATCTATTCTCGCAATGACAGCTTTATGGGAGTGGGGTGGGGAGGGAGAAGGTTCGAAGAAGAAAAAGATAGTATGTTATTTTTTGTCAAATAATGGTGAGTTGTAGAAAAAAAAAACCATTAAAAGTTGAAAATGGACGATTTTTTTTTTCCAGTTAAGAGTGAAAATGGTGAAAATGAGCGAAGAAGAAAGAGGAGGGGGGCGTAGAAGAGAAGAAATTTAAGAAGTGGGTCCCACTTGTTAAAAATATTTAAATTAATGAAAATGGGGTCAACATTTAAACTTTGATTTTAGAAAATAATTGTTTCAGTTAATTAACTAATTAGTTGGGTAGAAGAAAGAAATTTAAGAAGGGGGCCCCCTTGTTAAAAATATTTAAAATTAATGAAAATGGCTCCACATTTTAAATTTTGATTCAAGAAAATATATTTTTATAATTAATTAATTAATTATGTAATGAATTTTAAGAAGTGTTTATGGAAAAAGGTGAATAAACAAAGAATAAGTAAATTTAATGACGTGGTGCTTACATGGCTGTGATGTGGTGCTTACAAGACTATGACGTGACAAAAGAGAGTGGTATTATACTCTCAGGGTGGTACTTAATTCACTCGAAAGTTATTAAAGGAGTATTTTAAGTGCTAAAGTGAATTGCGCAGCCAATCTTGGGGGGTATGTGGTTTCTCTAAGTTCAATGTGTATAATTATAAAAGATAACATATTTTAAGTTAATTTAATTTTAATAGACGAATAAAAAATATATAAATATTTTTAAAAAAAATTAAAGAGAAAGTGTTTAATTCAAGTATTTTATTGTTAGGATTTAAGATATTCAATTGGAACTAGGATTAATACGAGAATGAAATATCCTGATAAGTTGAGCAAGACAAATGCAATGCCTCTTAAAGTTTATGCTACTCTAAACATTAGTTTACTCCTATATAGATTGGTATATATTTTCTTGAAAAGACATTTTTAAATCCTACAAACTTTTGGATTTTTAAAGAGACCAAGACATTAACTGTTGACTTTCTCATAAGTGAAATGGTCAATAAACGCTCTTCGAAGTGTTGTCTGACATTCTTGACGATCAAATATGACACAAGGAGGTCTGCATCATCGTACGTTTGATAAATACATTATTAGTGACCCTTGAATCATAGAGAAAAATCAGGAAATAAGAATTAAGTGAATACACATAATTACCAGCAAGGTTTGTGGTGGAGTGGTATCACGATCCAGGACTACTCCCTAGACATGACATAGGAAATGAGCAGATCATAGTCTCAAGTGGAAATATCATATAATACTAAATCAGAGTACAAAATCATAAACAGGAAAATACTATGTCTGACAACAAGCCTCTACTACATAATAGTGATTAGGAGAAGCCCTCGCTCACTCGAACTCGAACAATCTGAAAACTTAAGTAGGTCTGAAAGACATATAAGAACATATGTAGTATGCCCTCGAACTATGAGGATTCACCAATCTTGAGCAAAGTTGATAGAACATAATTCCAACAGCAACCTGAGTGAGGTGCCTCAGAACTTATATTATAAAACAATATAAGCACAAAAAATATATGCGGTCAACACTCAGAATATACTGCATATGTGGAAAAATGTATGAGTTTAAAAATAATAGCATAATGAGTCTGAAAATGTGATAATGTAATGACCAAATAAACATAACATGAATTTGATCTTATGATTTTATAAAACATAGTGCAAGGTCATGCAGTCTTCTTCAAATCATAATCATAACATAAGTCTTTGAGAAAGTCATAATTTTTTGTAGGATTTACCATTAACCAACATAAACTATTTAAGCTATAACATTACGTATTGCTCCCACACCAAAAAGAGAGTGTCATACTTGTCAAGGTAAGGACCATAATCATGAGTTACGTGGATCCACTAGCTAGTGTCTATATGAAGCAAGTCTTACGAAGGCGCATAATTATGGGACAAGAAGATTGCTACTAAAGAACACCGCATCACCTTGAGAGGAACTTGGAGAAGAAGACTTGAGGGTTTTGAGAGAATAGGAGTGAATGGGGAGGGTTTGAACCTCAGAATCCTTTTAAGTGTACTAAATAACCTTAAACGGCGTAATTTAACAATTAAAAAAGTAAAAAAAGATCTAATTAATCCTGAGAAATAACTACTAAATCCACTCTGCGAACCCTATGTACGGTCCCATACAAGGGACCATGGACTGTACTGGTCATTCGTGGACCATATTCAGAAAACCCATCTTTCTGAAGTCAAATCACAAACCCACTTCCACAAGTCATCATCCAATGTACGACCCGTACATTCCCTCATAGAATCCCTAGTACTGAAATCTCTGGGTTCTGAAGGTTAAATCCACGAGTCACAAGCACAATATTCAAATCCATGAGCCATCTTGTTTGCTCATTCATAGAGATTTTGAAATGCCAAATTTTCTAGGTCTCAACCACGACTGTCATCCACATGTCATAGAACCCTATATGGTCCATACATAGCCTTGTACAAACTTGCGCGAACAACATTTTCTGCACCGTTTCAACTTCTAATGACTTTTACACTTTCAAGTGTTAAGTACTCGTTTATCCTTAACCAGAAGTTTCAGCTTCGAGTCTTTTTGGCTATAGAGTTGCCTTTGTTAAGGAGCACTTAACTCCCCCCCCCCTCCCCCAAAACTCCTAATGTGAGACTTCTGATTGTATTATACTTTTTGTATTTGAATTTTTTTTTAGCAAATACACATATTTATTACTCTCAATCTTAATGAATAAAATCATTTTTTATATAAAAAAATATATTTTGTGATTGTAACATTTTTTTGTATTTCAAAATATTTGTTGCAGATACACATATTTATTTGATTTGCCGTATATATCGAATAATTAAGTGTTTTCATATTAAGGCTCATTTTTTTTAAAAAATAAAATAAAATTAGCTCTATTATGGATCAAGTAGTCAAACTATTTTTATTTTGATTAATTTTATAAAACCTGTGACTTTTTAAATACTTTCATGTATTATATCTAAATTTGTAAATGGTTGAAATTTTTTTTTATAATAACAAAACTAAAGAATTTGTTACTAGTAAAATAATTTGCTTGTATTAGGCATCTTGGTGGTTTGCCCGAGTGGTTAAGGGGGAAGACTTAAGATCTTCTGCACATAAGTGCGCGTGGGTTCGAACCCCACAGCCACCATTTTCTTTTTATTTTTCCTATCTTTCTAACCACGTACGGATCGGGCTTAAACCACATAAAATTCATCACTATCTTGTAAGGGCGTTGAAATCGTACCATAATTATTTTTTTAAAAAAGAAAAATTGTACAGTCCCTCTTTATATTTCATTCTCTATATTATTAATATTTAAAGTATTAAACAATTTAGTTGTATCGATAGAATTTTTTTACAATCGTATAGATATATGTGCAATCATTTTTGCTTAAACTACATTTTCGGCATAGTTGAAAGAATTTCTTGCTACTGTTTCATAAATTATAGACTTTGCAAAATCAAATTTAAATATTTTAAAAAAAATTCCTTTTGTTACATTTTTGCTATATAACTATGAGACAATATTTTGTGATAAATGCCCTACTAATCATGTTAGGATGGCAAATTCTATTATTAATAATTGAGTGATGAATTCATTACAAGCCAATAACATGAAATTAAGAAAAAAAACAAGATTATAAATCGAATTTTAATTATTTTGGCCGTTGTAGAGAAAATGTTTTATCCCTTCTTCTGAAATAATTAATTCACATATCTTTATTAGAACCTATATCACGTCTTATGCATGTATTAATTAGTAATTAGTAATATAACATAATAATTATTTCTGATGATAGATTTCAATTATTTAATAAGGAAGCGTGTACTTAGGAAATCGTGACTGCACATGTTTCTCAATAAGACCTTTTGAACTTTTTTAATAATTAATTTATATTTAAATTTTTAATTAATTAAGAAGTAAGGAGTTTTTGAAAGTGTTCCTAGGAAGTAGTGATTTTTTGTTGTGATTGCACACGTTTCTGAACATTGCCTTTGAATTTTTTAATAATGAATTTATATTTAGATTATTTAATTAATTTGGAAGTAAACAGTTTTGAAAGTGTCCTATGAAGTTGTGATTATCTGTATTGATTACACACGTTTCTGAATAAGACAATTAAAATTAATTATTTTTTTCAATTATCTTCATTATCTTCTCCAAAATATTTATCATATCAGTGTTTCATATTATTATCTATATTGATATTGAAAATTCACACCATTCTCAAACCTGCATGTCCTTCCTTCTCTCTATTTTTGTGTTTATTCACTTCAATTAACAAGCATGAAGAGAAATTCGAAATCTCATCTTATCTCTCATAAAAGTCCTAGATTAATGAACAACCATGAATTGAGTCAACCTCCAAGCTTCAATTTGCTCTCGCAAACACATGAGAAGGATCGTATGGAGAATAACGAAAGTGAAATTGTTCATATCCAAACCAGTTCAACCAAGCAAATCAATAAAAAAAGGAATGTAAAAGTGTTGTTTCTACGCGTTCAGATGATTCAGATTTCGTGAAAGAAACAAATTATATTAAGGGCAAGAATTTTATGAAGGGTGAGACTTCACGAGCCCCATATCCAAAAACGAAGGTGCGCGCAAAGAAGTCAAATTGCAAAAGTGGAAAAGTTGTTCAAAAGATATTAAAACTTATAAAAATAAATTCATTTTTTCATGATTTTTATATTTTACTCTTTGCATATTTATTTTTTTATGATTATATATTCAACATAAATTTTGTATGAGTCTAAGTTATGTTCATTTGTATATAATTTTGGCATAAGAAATTGAGTTTATTATTTGTGGTTATAAGTATCAAGTAGTTAATAAAATATGAAATAGACATTTAACTTCATTATTATGTTGGAACCAAAAAATCTGATCTTATATCGATTTGATACATCATTAATATTGTTGTATGTGAGTATATTGTATGTATCGAAATGAACATTATTCTATTTGTTTTTAAATTAGCTCATAAATAATTGGATTTGATTAATCTATTCATTATTGTCAATTTTTACACCAAAAGTATACATAATGTTGTATGTTAGTAAATAGTATGTATTAAATTAGCTCATGATCAATTTTTATGCCAAATGTATACACAAGCTGTTTTTTATTTTTGTCTTTTTCAAGAGTACCTTTTATTATTTCAGGAAAAGAAGAAAATATATCCATTGATGTTCCTACATCAATACAGATGTTTCTGATCATATTAGGGAGCACCTTAACGACCAACAATTTCAACAGTTTAAGGAGTCTTCTTTTGGTTTATATTTGGACATGCCACATATAAAGGTTCAGCCATAACTACTATGCAATCTTTTGCTTGTTGAAACAAAAAATGATAGAGATGATATGTTCATTGTGAATATAAATGGTACTCAGTTATATTTTGAAATTAGAGAATTGTTGGCATCACTGGGTTAAAATGTGATTTTAGTAGTGATTTTTATTTAGATTTAGTTTCTTCAAACAGGCTGTTTGCGTTGTACTTTCCCAAACAAGACAAAGTTAGAAAGTTGGAATTTATCAATGCATTTAATGCCAAAGGTTTTATGCATTAAATGAATTTATTGACATTAAATGCATTAATGAATTCCGACTTTCTGACTTTGTCTTTTTTGAGAAAGTACAGCGCAAGCAACCTGTTTGGAGAAGCTGAATCTGAATAAAAATCACTATCCAAATCACATTTTAACCCAGTGATGACAACAAATTCTCTAATTTCAAAATAGAGTTGAGTACTGTTTATATTCACAATGAACATATCATCTCTATCATTTTTTGTTTCAACAAGCAAAAGATTGCAGACTAGTTGTGGCTGAACCTTTATATGTTGCATGTCCAAATATAAATCAAAAGGAGATTCCTTAAACTGTTGAAATTGTTGGTCGTTAAGGCGCTCCCTAATATGATCAGAAACATCTGTATTAGTGTAGGAACACCAATGAGTATATTTCTTCTTTTCCTGAAGTAATAAAAGGTACTCTTGAAAAAGACAAAAATGAAAAATAGCTTGTATACATTTGGCATAAAAAATGATCATGAGCTAATTTAATATATATTACAAGGAATGCATACTATATACTAATATACAACAACTTTATGTGAATTTTTGATATAAAAATTGGTAATAATGAAGGTATTAATTAAATTTAATTATTTGTAAGCTAATTTAAAAACAAATAGAATAATGTCTATTTCCATACACACAATTTATCAAATACAACAACATTAATTTACAATGATGTATCAAATTGGTATA
>JAJOOS010020196.1:0-16736 GCA_029582725.1 Solanum chiquidenum | reverse complement strand
GGCGTCGCGTGGCTCTGCCACGTCACCACCGCGTTAGAATTCAACAACTCTTCAAACTTAAATTTCGATGTTCCGGAGTCGTTCGGAGTTGAAAAAAACACAAATCATATAAGGAATCTGATTGGAAATGATATTTCGGACTCAACGGTGAAGTCGGAATTTCCATTGGAGACCTCTTCGATGAAAAGTGGGTCCCACACCTAGTATCGTTTTGAGCCAGATTCCACAACGGGCATCTAAAGCCTCGGGAAGTGAACAAAGGGTCGTTCTAGACCAAAATCGATATTCCGAAGCTAACCTAGCTGTCAAAATTTTCATCTGAGCACGTCTTCCAAGAAGGTTGACCAAAGTCAACTTTTCAAGTTATAAAATCTCCAAAACAGGGAAACGAGCCTAAAACCCAAACGAACGACTAGGCGACCGAACAGTCAGTGCCAACAAGTCATAAATGACTTACGGTCGCTATAGGAACGCTCTAAACGATGGAATGAATGCTTTAATTTAACAATGACCTCGAGGGTCATTACAGTTACGAAAGAAAATAAATTTTTTATATGTTATTTGTATCGATATTCTTTGGTTACTGGTGCGATTCAGGAATTTTTTGAGGGTTTTGATGTACTTTTCTTGATTTTTATATTTTTCAAGCGTTTACAAATTAAAATTTTTGATAGTTTATTTGTATCGATATTCAAAGGTGACTGGTGCGAGTCGGAAATTTTTTGAGGTGTTTTTATTTCTTTTGCTCGATTTTTATGTTTTTTGAACGTTTACGTATTAAATTTGTTGATATTTTTTTGGCAGTCACGAAAAAATGTAAAATTTTGATATTTTATGAGTATCGATATACTAAGGTTACATGTGCGATTCGAGAATTTATTGAGGTATTTTTATGTATTTTTCTTGCTTTTTATATTCTTTGGAAAAATTTATGAGTATCGATATTCTAAGGTGACTAGTGCAATTCAGGAAGTTTTGAGGTGTTTTTATTTACTTTTATTAATTTTTATATTTTTCAAACGTTTACGAATTAAAATTTTAGACATTTTTCGGGCAGGCACGAAAAAATGTGAAATTTTGATATTTTATTCGTATCGATACTCTAAGGTGATTGGTGCGATTCATAAAATTTTTGAGGTATTTTTATGTCTTTTTCTTGATTTTTATATTTTTCAGATGTTTACGAATTAAATTTTTTGATATTTTTTGGGCAGTCACGAAAAATGTGAAATATTGATATATTATTCCTATCGATATTCTAAGGTGACTTGTGCGATTCGGGAATTGTTGAGGTGTTTTTATGTCCTTTTCTTGATTGTTATATTTTTCGAACGTTACGAATTAAAAATTTTGATATTTTTCGAGTAGTCAAGAAATTTTTTTAAATTTTGGTATTTTATTCGTATAGATATTCTAAGTTGACTATTGCGATTCAAATTTTTTTGATGTGTTTTTATGTATTATTCTTGATTTTTCTTTTTTCCGGACGTTAAAGAATTAAAGTTTTTGATATTTTTTGGGCAGTAATGAAAAAATGTGAAATTCTGATATCTTATTTGTATCGGTATTCTAAGGTGATTGGCGCGATTCAGGAATTTTTCTGTACATTTCTTGATAATTCTATTTTTCGAACCTTTACAAATTAATTTTTTTGATATTTGTAGGACAGTCACGATAAAATTGAAAGTTTGACACTTTATTCGTAATGATATTCTAAGGTGACTGGTGCGATTAGGAAATTTTTTTAGTTATTTTTTTTTCTTTTTCTTTATTTCTATATTTTTCGTACAGTCACGAAAAAATGTAAATTTTTTATATTTCATTTGTTTCGATATTCTAAGGTGACTGGTGCGATTTCAGATTTTTTTGAGGTGTTTTTTTTGTCTTTTTCTTAATTTTTATATTTTTTTGACGTTTACGAATTAAATTTTTTGATATTTTTTACTTTTTAGGCAGTCACGAAAAAATATGAAATTTTAACATTTTATTTGTATCAATATTCTAAGGTGACTCGTGTGATTTGGGAATTATTTGAGGTATTTTTATGTCTTTTTCTCGATTTTCATATTTTTCAGACGTTTACGTATTATAAAATTTGATATTTTTGGAGCAGTCTCAAAAAAATGTAAAATCTTGATAAGTTATTTGTATCGATATTCTTAGGTGACTAGTGCTATTTGAGAAATTTTTAACATGGTTTTATGTCTTTTTCTTGATTTTTATATTTTTTAGACGTTTACGAATTTTTTTTAAATATTTTTCGAGCAAACACGAAAAAATATAAAATTCTGATATTTTATTTGTTTTGATATTCTAAGGTGACTAGTGCGATTCAGGATTTTTTTGAGGTGTTTTTCTATACTTCTCTTGATTTTTCTATTTTTCGGACGTGTACGAATTTATATTTTTGATATTTGTAAGGCAATCACGAAAAAATGTAAATTTTGAGATTTTATTTGTATCGATATTCTAAGGTGACAGGTGCGATTCCAAAATTTTTTGAGCTGTTTTTATGTCTTTTTCTTGATTCTTATAGGCTAAATGGTCTGGTGGACTCTTGTACTTATATCCGTTTGTATTGTAAATCCTTCTACTTACCCCTTTGTCGTCTGAACCCCCGAACTCATTTAAACTCAACATGTTGAACCCTTTCAACGCATCGTGACTCTCAATTGCGCTGATTTCACATTCCATGTAAGATAAATTTTTCCACATCATTTTTTTATTTTTTATAATAATTTCTTTTTGGACAAAAAGTCATAAAGTTTTGATTCAAACTTTACAAAAATAATAATAATTATTCTTCTAAATTATATTTTTGGGTCTCCCTACATCATCTGCCATTTTCACCGTGAAAAGGCCCAATCGCCGGAGAAAGTTGTTGCTGCCATCACTCCTCTTGCCAGCGAGACCACAAATACTCTCTCCCTCATCTGTCTCCGTCTTCGTCGCACACTTTCACCATTTTTCTTACCTCATCCTTCTCCAACCTCCACAAATCCAAAAACCATAAGCCGCCGCACCAGCTCCTTGCCCCTCACCATCCTCGTTCCCCTCTCCACTATCTTCCTTTTTTCGTACCATCGACGACTCCTGCGAACCACCAGGACCTCCTATGCTCTCCATCCTCTCCGGCGTACCAGAAGGCCAGAAAATTCATCGTTGCCTTCGGTGTACTAGCATACTCCTCGCCGCCTCTGGTGTACCAGACCACCTAAAGAAGATGAAAGAAAGAAACAAAAAGAGGGTTGGAAAAAAAATGGAGATGACTGAAAAAAGTGGGTCGTTGGGTGAAGAAGAAGGGTTTCAATTTTCTTTTTTATGTTTATTATTTTACTCTTTTAATTTAAATATTGTTAAAATTTAAATATGATGTTCACTTGCCTTAATAGGCGTGTGGTCTCACTCTCTTGCCAACTCAATTATATTAATGCCACATAAGCATAGTCAATGGTCAAAGGGGTTTGATATATTGTGTTTTATTAAGTGTAAGGGTTCAGATGACAAATGGGTAAGTAGAAGGGTTCACAATACAAACGGGTACAAGTATAGGTATCCACCAGGCCATTTTGTCATTTTTATATTTTTCTCATGTTTAGGAATTAAATTTTTTGATATTTTCACTCAGTCACAAGAAAATGTAAAATTTTGAAATTTTATTCATATCGATATCCTAAAGTGACTGGAGAGTTTCGAGATTTTTTTGATGATTTTTTATTTACTTTTCTTTATTTTTATATTTTTTAGACGTTTACAAATTAAATTTTTTGATATTTTTCCGGTAGTCACGATAAAATGTGAAATTTTGATATTTTATTCGTATCGATATTCTAATGTGACCAGTGGCGGAGGCAGGATTTCCATCGAGGAGGTTCAAAAAGATAAGTAAGCACACTATTAGTATCCATATAAGCGGGGCGGGTCAAATATAAATGGGTCGAATCAGATATAAGCAACTAAAAAAAATTCAACTCTACCTCAGCACAAACAATAAAATCGAGTAATTATATGTTTGACATAACATTAAAATAATTATGAGAATGTATTTTATTAAACTATAATTATGGGTCTTGTCTCTGTCATTGCTGTATACAAACGTTATTTAATTTTTGAAACTAACTAAGGAATACTACTAAATCCGATCATATTGTAGCAATAAAATTTGCGTTGAGAAAATAATTATCAAGATTGAAAAATATCGCGACAATTGTATTTATTTATAAATTTTAATGATTAGTCTTATTTATTTAATCTTACTTATAATTATATTATTCCTTAATCAAATATAAATTAAACGTTTGACTTAACATGAGTATGAGAGAATGTTTTTTTAATTTTAATTATGACAACAACGTCATAAGTTTTACTTAATTTTATAAAAATGGAAAATAAATTTATTTTTTAATATCTAATAAAATAGTATAAATCTCAATAGGTTTTCAAACAAAACAAAATTTTCATTTATTTAGAAAATTAAATGAAAATCGGCTGAAATATGGAGGGAAAACGCTGTTACAAAGAGTCGAACCCGCGATTCAGCACTTATATTGCGAATTAACCCCCTTTACCACTGAACCAAGCCCTTAGCTTATGTTCAGGGGGTTCATCACTTGGTATATACATATAAATCGAAAAATTAATTCTATATATACCGTGTAATTTTCCAACGAAGGGGGTTTAGATGAACCCCCTTGGATCTATGTAGATCCTCCCATGAATGTGACTGGTGCGATTCGGGAAATTTTTGAGGTATTTTATGTATTTTTCTTGCTTTTTATATTTTGCGGACGTTTATGAATTGATTTTTTTGATATTTTATAGAAAGTCACGAAAAAATATGCAATTTTTATATTTTATTCAGATCAATATTCTAAGGTGACTGGTGCGATTCGAGAATTTTTTAGGTATTTTTATGTCGTTTTCTTAATCTTTATATATTTAAGATGATTACGAATTAAAATTTTATAACAAAATTTTTGATATTTTTCAGGCAGCCGCAAAAAAAGGTAAAATCTTGTTATTGTATTTGTATCGATATTCTAAGGTGACTGGTGTGATTCAAGAATTTTTGTGAGGTGTTTTTATATCATTTTCTTAATTTTTATATTTTTCAGATGTTTACGAATTAAAAATTTTGATATTTTTTGAATAGTCACAAAAAAATATAAATTTTGATATTTTATTCGTATCGATAATCCAAGGTGACTGGTACGATTCGGAAATTTTTTGAGGTGTTTTTATGTTTTTTTTTTCTATTTTTCAAACGTTTAAGAATTAAAATTTTTGATATTTTTTGAGCAGTTACGCAAAAATGTAAAATTTTGATATTTTATTCGTACCGATATTCTAAGGTGACTAGTGCGATTCAAGAATTTCTTGAGGTATTTTTATATTTTTTCGAATGTTTACGAATTAATTTTTTTGATATTTTTCGGGCAGTCACGAAAAAATGTAAGATTTTGATATTTTATTCGTATCGATAGTCTAAGTTGAATGGTGCGATTCTAGAATATTTTGAGGTGTTTTTATGTACTTTTCTTGATTTTATATTTTTCGGAAGTTTATGAATTAAATTTTTTGATATTTTTTGGACAGTCACGAAAAAATGTGAAATTTTGATATTTTATTCGTATCGATGTTCTAAGGTGACTTGTGCGATTCAGGAATTTTTTGAGGTGTTTTTATGTCTTTTTCTTGATTTTTATATTTTTCGGATGCTTATGAATTAAATTTTTTGATATTTTTTGGGAAGTCACAAAAAATGTAAATTTTTGATATCTTCTTCGTATCGATATTCTATGGTGATTGGTGCAATTCAGGAATTTTTTGAAGTGTTTTTATGTCTTTTTCTTGATTTTTATATTTTTCGAACGTTTATGAATTAATATTTTTGATATTTTCTGGGCAGTCACGAAAAATGGTTATATTTTGATATTTTCTTCCTATTGATATTCTAATGTGACTGGTGCGATTTGAGAATTTTTTAAGGTGTTTTTATGTATTTTTCTTGATTTTTATATTTTTCGAACGTTTACGAATTAATTTTTTTTGATATTACTAATATATTCATTGTTATTAAAGTGTCGTTTTCTCTCTCGATGCATGTTAGTGTGCACTAACTTGCACCTTGCCGAAAATGGGACGAGGAAGACCAAGATGAGCAATACAAAGGAACCGAGAGGAAGAAATATGCCATGGCATAGCAAGTAGCTCAGCATGAAATGCAACACAGGTGGAAGAGGAGGAAAGTGTGACTGAAGCTAGTATGCAAACACTAGAAGGAGAAACACAGACGGGTGTGGGAAATACAAGGAAGGGGAAATCCGTTGTGGTTGAGCAATGGCCAGAGCTGTCAAAATATAGTGGAAAAGGGACTGGGCCACAACATGACTCAATGTAGATCAATGGAACACTAACGCAGGCATAAACCCCAAACAACACAAAGAGGAAGTTGGATCTAAATGAAACAGAGACAGATAAATCATGGGCAAATCTGTTTGCTACTAATCAATTAGATGGGAGGGGCATGAATCTAAGCTACATCCCATCGGTGATAGTTGAAGGGGAGAAAGTAGTGACAATTTTGCCAGAGGATGTTGTTCATGATAATGAGAAATGGGGCCCATTGATTGTAGCGTATGCAGTGGGAACAACTCCTTCCATTGGCGCGATGGAGAGATTCATCCAAGCACAAGGAGTGTTCTCGACTAAACCAATAATTTTAGTTCACATAGATGGGTATTTTGTAGTGAGATTTGCGAATGAGGGTGAGATGGATATGGTGTTGTGCTCAGGGCCTCATTACATGATGAGAAGACCTATCATAATGAAACCATGGGTTCCAGAATTCAACTTCAAGGAGGAAATACTAACCACAATTCCCCTGTGGATAAAACTCCCAAACTTACCTCTTAACTGTTGGAATTCAACTGTATTGAGTAAAATTGGAAGTAGTTTAGAAAAGGCTTTGTATGCAGACGAATGCACAACACAAGCCAGTAGAATATTGTTTGCATGAATCTTAGTAGAAGTGGATGTTACAAGACCTCTACCAAAAATGATAAAAATACATGATTCCAAAGGGTGAGTGGTGGAGCAACAAATCTGGTATGAATGGAAACCCGTGTTTTGCCAAAAATGCCTCATAGTAGGCCATTCGTGTGTGGACAAGCCAGTAATTAATCAGGTCCAACAGAAAGGTTCATGACATGGGAAAAGAAAGGAACATGTACCTATCAAAGATAAATAGTAGAGAAATGATATAAATCAGGGTGGGAAGCAAGTACAGTTACAAGGTGAAGATCAACCAAAGACAGCTGAGCAGGAAGGAACAAACACATCACAAGTACAGAAGGAGTGGCAAATTGTCAAAACTAAAAACTTTATGAGAAGAGCTAGCAACAGCAGGCAAGGTGCAATGGAGGAGATGGATGCCAATTTTAGCAGTTTGCATTGTGAAGAGGATAGCCACAGTGGTGAAACAACTGGGGGAATGGAAGTACTTCCAAAACCTCCATTTGAGGCATGATAGTAACATGGAATGTAAGGGGCTTCAACCAAGAGGTGAAGCATAAGGAAATGAGGTTATTTGTAAGGAGAAATAAAGTGAGCCTAATAGCAATATGTGAGCATAGAGTCAGTTTAGATAAAGAAAAGTTTATTATTAATAAAAGTTTGCCTCGATGAGAGTGGTGTACTAATGCGTAGGCCACAATAAGAGGGAGGATATGGGTAATCTGGAACCCAAATGACATTAGTTTCACAAAGATGGAGGATTCTGATCAATATATACATGGGACAGTGGATTTAAAGCATAATAACATACAAGTCCATTTTACTGCAGTTTATGGACTACACACTATAGTACACAGAATTCCATTATGGACAACACTACAACAACTTAACAACACCATCAAGGATCCATGGGTGATTATGGGGGATTTCAACTCTATATTAACACAACAGGATAGACCTATTGGAAGTCAAGTGCAAGAGTCAGAAACAATGGATTTTAAAGAGTGCTTGAGTGAGTGTAATCTATCTGAGCTGCAAACAAGAGGAAGGAACTTTACATGGACGAATGGACATGTATTTAGTAGAATTGGTAGAGTTATAGTTAATGCAACTTGGATGAATATGATGCCTATCTACCAGGCCATGGCTATGGATCCTCTATTCTCAGACCACTCCCCTTTAGGTTTGTTAATGGAGGAACAAAGAGACAATCAGAGGAGACCTTTCAGGTTTTACAATTGCATAGGAAAACACTCAGAATTCTGGATGAGGGTGCAGAAGAGTTGGATAATGCAAGATGGAGGAGGAATGAAAGGGGTATGGAGGAACTTAAAAAGAATGAAAATAGAGATACAACAACTAAATAAGGCTGAGTTCATGGGGGTCACTGGGAGAGTTCAACAACTTAGGGAGAGCTCATAGAGAAACAAAGTAACATGAGGATAGTGCCAATGTACCAAAGCATGATGGATGAGGAGAAAATACTAAGGAAGGAATTGGGAAAATGGAGTTTGATTGAGGAGAAAATATATAAGCAAACGTCAAGGATTCAGTGGCTCAAATTAGGAGATGCAAACACAACATACTTCTTTGCTAGTATGAAAGGTAGAAAGGTCCAAAATCAAATACACATGTTGACAAGGGAGGATGGTACTACTACTAGAGATGCATCAGAGGTCACAATGGAAGCTGTGGGGTTTTATAAAAGTCTTCTAGGCCAAAGAGCAAGTCACATGCCATCCAAAAAATAAGAAATGTTGCAGGCAGGTCCAGTACTTACAATAGAGCAACAATTGGCTCTTATCATGCCATTTACACGGGGATATGTCAAAGAAGCACTTGAAAGCATTGGGGACTCTAAGGCAGAGAAGATGGTTTCAACTCATATTTTTTCAAACAAGCATGGTCAATCATAGGGGACGAGGTAACTACTGCTGTATTAAGTTTTTTCCAAACAGGGGAAATGTATGGTCCTATTAATAGAACCTCTGTTACTCTAATACCTAAAGTGGCTCACCCTACCTCAGTAAAGGAATACAAGCCCATTTCATGTTGTACTACACTATATAAGATCATATCAAAGATGCTTACACATAGACTGAAGAGTTTGATGGAGTACCTAGTTGATCAAGGTCAGGCTACTTTTGTTCTTGGAAGAGGTCTGACAAATAATGGGATTCTTAGCCATGAGTTGGTTAAGGGGTATGGTAGAAAAGGTATTTCACCAAGATGCATGTTTAAGATTGATATATAGAAGGCCTACGACACAGTGGAATGACATTTCCTAGAGGAGGTATTAGTAGGTATGAAAATTCCTCACCAATTTGTCTCATGGATAATGAATTGTGTCAAAACAATTTCTTATTCTATCATGATCAATGGGTACCCTAGTCCTACTTTCCAGGCAAAGAGAGGGTTGAGGCAAGGGGATCCTTTGTCTCCTTACTTGTTTGTCCTTGTTATGGGACTACCTCACTAGGCTACTGAAGAAGCTGAGAATTGATTCAAATTTTAAGTTTCACCCTAGATATCACAAATAGCACATCATACAACTCAGTTTTTCTGTTGATCTGCTAGTATTTAGCAAGGGAGACTTAACATCAACTACTAAATTGTATGAATGTTTCCAGGAATTCTCAAATGTGTATGGACTTAAAGAAAACCAGACAAAGATTGTATATACTTTGGTGGAGTGTTAGAAATTATTCAACAAGAGATCCTGCATCAGACAGGGTTCACAAGAGGAATACTCCTATTCAGATATCTGGGAGTACCACTGAGTACAAAGAAGCTGTCAGTAGGACAATGCCAGCCACCCATAGATAAGCTGATGGGGAGAATCACAACTTGGACAGTTAAGTTCCTGTCTTATGTGGGAAGGTTACAACTGGTACAAAGTGTGTTAACAACCATGCAAATAATGCACAGGATAGAAACAATGTGTAAAAGGATCATATGGAATGGTGAAACACAAAGTATAGGGAAGGCACTTGTAGCATGGGATACAATTTGCAAGCCAACAGTAGCTGGGGGTCTTAATATTGCAGATATCCAAGTATGGAATAAAGCAGCCATTTTAAAGCATATGTGGAACCTACACAAGAAGAAAGACAAGTTGTGGATAGTATGGGTGCACACTTATTACCTTAAAGGCAGAAAACCTTGATAGGTAATCAAGCTTCTTGGATTGTGAAGAAATACTCTATGCAGGGACGTGGCTTGAGGGGAGGAACTTACAAACAAATGAAATCATGGAGGCTGATGAATTTAGCATCAAGGCAACGTATAAAACATTGAGAGGAGAATACAACAAAGTCCCATGAAAAGACTGACTTGCAACAATCAGGGGAGGCCTGCATGGATCTTTGCACTATACTTGGCAATACAACATAGAATCTATACTAAAGATAGGTTGGGCAAATGGGGGATTATTACAAACCTTACATGCTCACTGTGTAATATAACACCTGAGACACACCAACACCTCTTTTTTAGTGTTCTTTATCAAGGAGAATATGGCATCCGATCTTAAGTTGGTTATCAATACAGAGGAGTGACAGTGGATGGAATGAGGAGTTAAAGTGGGCCACAAAACATGCAAGCAATAAAACACAACATGCAGAGGTGTACATGATGACTCTAGCAGCATCAGTGTATCACACACGGCATGAGAGAAATTACAGAATCTTTCAACACAAAGAGAGGAGAATAGAGGTGATCACACGAACCATTATACAAGAAATACATTTTAGAGCTAGTATAAATCCCAGAATTATGGCTGGCATGCATAGATATGATTTTTATTCTTAGAGTAGAAGCTAGTAGTGGATAGTTTGAATAGATGGGATCTGAGAATGGAAGTTGTCCATATCCAGAGTTTCCACATTTGTAAATATAGATTATCTGGTAAATAAGATTTACAGTTACCAAAAAAATAAAAATAAAATGATATGCTTCGAGCAGTCACAAAAAAATGTAAAATTTTGATATTTTATTTGTATCGATATTCCAAGGTGATTGGTGCGATTCGGGAATTTTTTGAGGTGTTTTTATGCATTTTCTTGATTTTTATATTTTTTGGACGTTTATGAATTAAATTTTTTGATATTCTTCGGGCAGTCACGAAAAAATGTAAAATTTTGATATTTTATTCGTTTCGATATTCTAAGGTAAGTGGTGCGATTCAGGAATTTTTTGAGGTGTTTTTATGTCTTTTTCTTGATTTTTATATTTTTCGGACGTTTACGAATTATAATTTTTGATATTTTTTGGGCAGTCACGAAAAAATGATTTTTTTGATATTTTATTCGTATCGATATTCTAAGGTAACTGGTGCGATTCAGAATTTTTTTGAGGTGTTTTAAGTACTTTTATTGATTTTCATATTTTTCGGACGTTTACAAATTAAATTTTTTGATATTTTTCAGGCAGCCACAAAAAAATATGAAATTTTGATATTTTATTCGTATCGATATTCTTAATTTTTTGATGTTTACGAATTACTCCCTCTGTCCCAATTTATGTGACTTACTTTTCTTTTTAGTCAGTCCCAAAAAGAATGACACATTTCTATATTAAGTAACAATTTAACTATAAAATATCTATTTTACCCTTAATGAAATGATTTACAACCACACAAATTTCCATCATTCATTTTGGACCACATGTTTTAAAAGTCTTCCTTACTTTCTTAAACTCCGTGCCGAGTCAAACTACCTCACATAAAATGGGACGGAGGGAGTAATATTTTTGATATTTTTTGGGCAGTCACGAAAAAATGTAAAATTTTGATATTTTATTCGTATCAATTCTCTAAGTTGACTGGTGCGATTTGGGAATTTTTTGAGGTGTTTTTATGTATTTTTCTTAATTTTTATATTTTTCGGGTCCGTTTACGAATTAAAATTTTAGATATTTTTCGGGCAGTCATGAAAAAATGTGAAATTTTGATATTACATTTGTATCGATATTCTAAGGTGATTGGTGCGATTCAGGAATTTTTTGAGGTGTTTTTATGTCTTTTTCATGATTTTTATATTTTTCGGACGTTTACAAATTAAATTTTTTGATATTTTTTGGGAAGTCACGAAAAAATGTAAAATTTTGATATTTTATTCGTTAAATATTCTAAGGTGACTGGTGCGATTCCGGAATTTTTGAGTTGTTTTTATGTCTTTTTCTTATGTATCTACACTCGCACATACTTATATAGAAGTGAATTGTGAGCGCTGATTATTACCTTGGAGTGTATACTAATTTCAACTTCTATTTCCTGTTACTGAAGGTCATCCAGTAATTTGACACAAATGGCTGGAAAATTGTGATGGAAATATTAAAATTCTACTTCCTTCTCGTATTCTCTTTTGATATTTGGATTGTGAGAACACAATCTCATTTTCAGTTGGGGGTGCCTCCCTTGTAGTTATTTTGTTGATTGTTTTTGCATACGGTGATTGTGCCCTTGTCGGGCGTGCTTTTGTTTCTTTGTTATGGTATTGGTGTGCCCTTGTCGGGATTTGATATTGTGGATGTTTCTATTGATATTGTGTTGGATTGGTCTATTTTAGTTTTTGATTTGTAGTTTGTAGCTTCTTTGTTTTTGTTTTGATAATAAGATTTGGATTAATGATGCCCGCTTATTGATAGAAGTTGAAGACTTTCTTAAGGGTAAATTATCGATTGCTTGTGAGTGTTTGATTGTGGCGAAGTCTGAGTAGCTGTTCCCGAATAGATACATGAGGATGCATGAGGTTGCCTGATGATGGATTGGTTGACGACTTTCTTAAGGGCAAAATCGTCATCTATTTGGAAAGGTTTTGACTTGGTTGGTACTAAGAGCATAGTCATACATGTGGATAGTGTTGAGCATGTTATGAATGATTTTGTGACAACTCTTACAACTCTTTTTGTGCAATTTTGATCCGTTAGCGGTTAAAATGTTCAGTGTTACTTATAATTTCATAAGGAAGTAAGATTTTGAACCATGTTGATTGATTTGCAGGCCATGTGTTTTGAGTTGTTGAATAATGCCTTGTGGCTTTTGTCACCTAGTACTTGCCCGGTTGGTCTTGATTGAGTTTGGTTGGAGAAATGATCTTAGGCTTTCTTTGATGTTCTTGAAGTCCACTTGGCCTAAAAATCCCACCTTTGTACTAAATATATCCTTAGTTGTTCCCTTTGAACCTAACTCCTGTTTATTGGCAACCACATTACAAGCCTTATCCTTTTTGAAAAAGCAACCCTCTTTTGAACCCTTCCCTCCTTGAACTTGATATTGTGAAAGTTGGGGCTAAAAGCTTAAGTTGGGAGTGTTATGGGAAATTAATCGAAGGGATGCTTACCACATGAGGGTTTGATATAAAAAAAAGAAAAAAAAAGAAGAAGGGAGAAATTGAAGGATGGATGGGAAGTCTTAAAGAAAGTAAAAACTTTGAAAAAGAAAGAAAGAAAGAAAGCAAATGAATAAATGAGACTTAAATTCTCCAAAAGTTGAAAATGGTTGCATGCATCTAGAGTGGAAATAAGAAAAGAAAAATGAAAAGTTGTGTGGAATGTGCATGGGTTTGAAAAGTGGAAAAGTTGGAAATGATGAGTTGTTGTGTAGTGTTCAAGGAGGGTGTAGTCACTTATAAGCAAATGACATCCTAACCTTCCCTAAGCCTACATTACAAGCTTAACAAAGTCCTTTGAGATTTCTATCCAAATGGAGTTGAGTCAATATTGATTGAAAATATGGGCAAGCCTATGGTGTGACATTTGTGTGCATGAGATGATTCTTTGTGAGTGTGAGTGTTACATCTTTGTCCCTTGTCTTGTTTATATTTGTGTGGTTTTGGGGCACTTCTTTCTTGTGAGGGTATGTAAGTTAAAAAAGTGGTGATTTTGAAAATTCCTATTTGAGTCAAGTGAGCATGTGAAAGAGTTAATGAGTTGAGTCATTTCTTGAGTTTGAGTTGTTGTCACTTAAATGATTCTTGATTTTTGAAAATGTTTCATGAAAATGAGAGGATTTCTTTTGTGAAAAGCTTGCATGTGGGCTATTTGTTAGTACCAACCGAAGCCATTGCCTTTGTGTTTAATTAAGAAAGGGAAATTGATTTGTGGTGTGTTTTGAAATAAGAGCCTCTTGTGTTTTTGATTTTATTTACTTGAGGACAAACAAAGTTTCTAAGTTGAGGGTGTTGATGAGTGCATTGTATTTCCACTCATTTGAGGTTCTTTTTGTAGTTATTTTGGCTTGCTTTAGTTTAGAAATTGGTGATTTTAATGTGGTATTTTTTATATTTGCACGATAAAGAGATGGAGAGTTGATTTAGGAGATCCTTGAAGAAACCAAGTGAACTTGAGGCAAAAAGAGGTCAAGAGATGAAAATGCAATTTCTTGCAGGGATTTAGTGTTTAGATTTTAGACCATAAGGTTTAGGGTTGAGAGTTTATGGTTTAGGATTTAGGGTTTAGTCCCTAGGGTGTACAATTTAGGGTTTAGGCCATAAGGTTTAAAGTTTAGCATTTAGAGTTTAGGGTTTATGTTTTAGGCCCTAAGGTTTAGGGTTTAGGATTATGTTTAGGCCACAAGGTTTAGGGTTGAGGGTTTAGATCCTAAGGTTAAATCTTTTTGGTTTATTGTTTATGGTTTTTGGTTTATGATTTAGGGTTTAGAGTTTAGGCTCTAAGGTTTACAATTATTTTTTATGGTTTAGGTTTTAGGCTTTAGGCCCTAAGGTTTAGGCTTTAGGCCCTAGAGTTTAGGGTTTAGGGCTTAGGGTTTAAGGTTTATGGTTTAGGGGTTAGGCTCCAGGGTTTAGAGTTTAGAATTTATGGTTTAGGCTTTAGGGTCTAGGTCCTAAGGTTTAGGGTGTAGGGTTTAAGCCATTAGGTTTAGAGTTTAGGGTTTAGGGTATATGGTTTAGGGTTTAGGCACTTAGGTTTAGGGTTTAGGATTTAAGACCTAAGTTTTAGAGTTAGGGTATAGGGTTTTGAGTTTAGGGTTAGGCCCTAAGGCTTAGGGTGGTCTATCTTAGTTTTTTATTTTTAGTTTGTGGCTTCTTTGTTTTTTGTTTAAATAATTATGATATGGATTGATGATGCCTGATGATGGATAGATTGACGACTTTCTTAAGGGTAAATCGTTGATTGCTTGTGAGTGTTTGATTGGTGTTGGATGTGGTGAAGTCTGAGTAGGGTTTAGGGTTTAGGTCTTAAGGATTAAAATTTATTGTTTATAGTTTATGTTAAAGCCAAAAAGTTCCACGCGTGAGGTGGGGAGTTGAAGCCAAAAAAGTTCCACATTGGTTGTTAATGAGATGGGTGGACTCCTTGTAAGGTTTGGGCCTCCTCCCTTGGAGCTAGCTTTTGGGGTGTGAGTTAGGCCTAAGACCTAATTTAACATGGTATCAGAGCAGGGACCATCTCACCCGATGTTGGGGCCCAAAAAATAAAAAAATCTCCAAAAAATACCACGCACCAGATGCTAAGCACTAGGCGTAAGGTGGGTCAAAAATTGTCCACGCACCAGATGCTAAGCACTGGAGTGAGGTGGGGTGTTAAAGCCAAAAAAGTTCCACGCGTGAGGTGGGGTGATTTGTAGTTATTGGCTTATTTGTTTTGTTTAAATAATTGATATATGGATTGATGATGCCCTATGATGGATAGATTAATGACTTTCTTAAGGGTAAATTGTCGATTGCTTGTAAGTGTTTGATTGGTGTTGGATGTGGTGAAGTCTGAGTAGGGTTTAAGGATTAGGCCCTAAGGTTTAGAGTTTAGGGCCCTAAGGTTTAGGGTTTAGGGTTAGGCCCGTAGTTTTAGAGTTAATGCCCTAAGGTTTATGGTTTGGGGTTTAGTCCCTAAGGTTAAGGGTTTAGGTCCCAAGGTATATGGTTTAGATTTAGGCCCAATTAAATGATTCTGAATGTCATATTAGTGGTGTGTATGCTTCTAACTGGAAAGGAGATGGATATGAGAGGAATTAGTTGATGTTAGAAGTCTGATGGAGGCCCTAAGGTTAAGGGTTTAGGTCCCTGATGTGAGATCAAAATACATATTTTTAATCATTATTTGCCTCATATTTATTATTTATATTTGTCCTTTTTGAGCATAAGTTTTATGGATTGTCCTAAATTCTGTATTTTATTTGTAGGATTAAAATTGTGAAAAAATGAAAAAGTTTGGAGCTAAAATGAATTAAAGATGAAAAGTTGAAGAAGGAAATCAAGCAAACATCTTAATGAATTAAATTGAATAAAATAATATATTCATATATATGGCAAATGGCGGCTTAGCAATTCCCAAATCAAGTTACTGCCACGTGGCAGCCAATGAAGGCCCCTCAAATATTGAGGCAGCGCAATTCACGCGGACAGTTTCACGAAAAAAAAGGAATCCAATTTCTTTTGGTTTTGGATTTCTAATTTAATTTAGACTCAATTATTTTATTTAGGGTTTCTATATCTATAAATAAGGTATGAAAAGTTATTCTTGAGAGAGGGAAGAACCAAGAAATAATACACAATATAAATTTTCTTCTAGCTTAGGAACTTTGGAAGTGCCGCCGTGGAGGCCGAAGAATTGTGGTTTATTCTTTCTTCTCATTTATTATTTATTTGTATTCGTGATTAATAAAATATAGTTTAGCTATTGTTCTTAACTTTTTATGATTAACACAAGCATATTTATTTTAATAAATTTTGATTGTGTTTTTGAGATAATGAGTAGCTAAATTC